>PVIA01002477.1:0-208038 GCA_004024845.1 Tonatia bakeri | reverse complement strand
GAAGCCAAAACTTATGGCACGCAGTGAAGGCAGTCCTGAGAGGGAAGTTCATAATGATTTGGCCTACCTAAAAAAAAAAAAAAGAAACATTTCAAATAAACATCTAACCCTATACCTACAAGAACTTGAAAAATGACAACAAAGACAGCCCAGAGCAAGCAGAAGGAAGGAAATAACCAAGATCAGAGTAGAATTAAATGACATAGAGACTAAAAGCACAATTCTAAGGATCAATGAATCCAAGAGGTGGTTATTTGAAAAGATAAACAAAATTGACAAGCCTGTAAGCAGACTCATCAAGAAAAAAAGAGAAAGGATCCAAATAAACACAATCAGAAATGAAAGAGGAGAGATTACAACTGACACCACAGAAATACAAAGGATTGTAAGAAATTACTATGAAGAACTGTATGCCAAGAAATTTGAAAACCTAGGTGAGATGGACAAATTTCTAGAAAAATATAACCTTCCAAAACTCAATAAAAAAGAAGCAGAAAGCCTAAACAGACCAATAACAGCAGATGAAATTGAAGCAGTAGTCAAAAAACTCCTGACACACAAAAGTCCGGGTCTAGATGGTTTCACAGGAGAATTCTATGAAACATTTAAGGAAGAGCTAATCCCTATCCTTCACAGACTATTCCAAAAAATCCAGAATGATGGAAGACTCCCAAACTCTTTTTATGAAGCCAGCATCATCCTAATCCCAAAAACAGATAAAGACACAACAAAGAAAGAAAACATCAGGGCAATATCGCTGATGATCATAGATGTTAAAATCCTCAACAAATATTGGCAAACTGCATCCAACAATACATTAAAAAGATCGTACCCCATGACCAAGTGGGATTCATCCCAGGGATGCAAGGATGGTACAATATTTGCAAATCAATGAACATAATACATCACATAAACAAAAACAGACAAAAATCACATGATCATATCAATAGATGTGGAAAAGCATTTGATAAGGTACAGCATTCATTTAGGATAAAAACACTCAGCAAAGTGGAAATAGAAGGAGCATTCCTCAACATAATAAAGGCCATATATGAGAGACCTACAGCCAACATCATACTCAATGGGCAAAAACTGAAATCTTTCCCACTAAGATCAGGAACAAGACAAGATTGTCCACTTTCACCACTCCTATTCAATATAGTTTTGGAAGTCCTAGCCACAGCAAGCACAAAAGAAAAGGAAATAAAAGGCATCCAAATTGGAAAAGAGGAAACAACACTGTCATTGTTTGCAGATGACATGATAGTGTACAAAGAAAGTCCTATAGACTCCACCAAAAAACTGCTCAACCTAATGAATGAATTTGGCAAAACAGCAGGATACAAAGTCAATATTCAGAAATCAAAGGCATTTTTGTATACCAACAACGAAACATCAGAAGCATAAATCGGGGGGGGAAATCCCATTTGATATAGCAACAAGAAAAATAAAATACCTAGGAATAAACCTAACCAAGGAGGTAAAAGACCTATACTCAGAAAACTACACAACACTGAAGAAAGAAATTAAGGAAGACACAAACAAATGGAAATATGTACTATGTTCATGGATCAGAAGAATTAACATCATCAAAATGTTCATACTACCCAAAGCAAATTATAGATTCAATGCAATACCTACTAAAGTACCAGTGGAATATTTCACAGACATAGAACAAACACTTCAAAAATTTATATGGAACCATAAATGACCCCAAATAGCTGCAGCAATTTTGAGAAGAAGAGCAAAGTAGGAGGGATCACAATACATGATATCAAACTGGCAAAGAATAGAGAGCCCAGAAATAAACCCAAGTGTATACAATCAATTATTATTCAACAAAGGGGGCAGCAACACAAAATGGAGTAAAAATAGCTCTTCAACAAATGGTGTTGGGAGGGCTGGATGGCTACATGCAAAAAAATGAAACTTGAGTCCCAACTTACACCATACACAACAATAAATTCAAGGTGGATAAAAGATTTAAATATAAACCGTGACACCATTAAAGTTCTAAAGGAGAACATAGGCAGGAAAATCTCAGATATTCCAT
Source organism: Tonatia bakeri (assembly GCA_004024845.1). NCBI lineage: Eukaryota > Metazoa > Chordata > Mammalia > Chiroptera > Phyllostomidae > Tonatia > Tonatia bakeri. The sequence continues at coordinate 205,985 of PVIA01002477.1, read as the reverse complement.
GCAGCAGTATTTTCACCAATGTGTCCCCTAGAGCAAGGGATATAAAGGAAAGAATAAACAAATGAGATCTCATCAAAATAAAAAGCTTCTGCATAGCTAAAGAAAACAGCAATAAAATGAAAAGAGAACCAACCGTATGGGAAAATATATTTGCAATGATACCTCAGACAAGGGTTTGATCTCTGAAATATATAAACAACTCACACAACTCCACTCTAAGAAGACAAGCAACCCAATTAAAAAATGGACAAAGGACTCGAACAGACAATTCTCCAAGGAGGACATACAGAGTGCCCAGAGACATATGAAAAGATGCTTAGTATCACTAGCTATCAGAGAGATGCAAATTAAAACCACAATGAGATACCACCTCACACCACTGAGAGTGGCCACCATAAACAAATCAACAAACAACAAGTGTTGGAGAGGTTGTGGAGAGAAGGGGACCCTGTCCACTGTTGGTAGGATTGCAGACTGGTGCGACCACTATAGAAAACAGTATGGAATTTCCTCAAAAAACTAAAAATGGAACTGCCCTTTGACTCAGCAATTCTACTGCTAGGATTATATCCTAAGAACCCTGAAACACCAATCCAAAAGAATCTATGCACCCCAATGTTCATAGCAGCACAATTTACAATAGCCAAGTGCTAGAAGCAACCCAAGTGCCCATCAGTAAATGAATGGATCCAAAAAACTATGGTACATTTACACAATGGAATACTATGCAGCAGAAAGAAAGAAGGAGCTCCAACCCTTTGCAACAGCATGGATGGAACTGGAGAGTATTATGCTAAGTGGAATAAGCCAGGCAGTGAAAGACAAATACCATATGATCTCACATTTAACAGGAATCTAATCAACAAAATGAAAAAGCAAGTAAAATACAACCAAAGACACTGAAATTGAGAACAGGCTGACAGTGACCAGAGGGGAGAGGGGAGGGGGTTATAGGGGAAAAGGGTGAAGGGTTTGCAGGAACAAGTATAAAGGACACATGGACAATAACCAGGGTGGGTAGAACAGGGGAGGGAGGTGAGGAGGGCTGTGGTGGTGGAGAGGGGTCGGGGTGGGGGAGGCAGAAAACTGTACTTGAACAACAATTTTAAAAATGTAAAAAAAGTTCAAAAAATAAAAAATGGTAATATGGCTTTAATATATCCTGTTATCTTTTAGTAGGTATTGGCTCCAATTCAGAGTTTTATAAAAATTATCTCATTGAAGCTCTTCAGCCTCAACCAAAGCTTAATCAAAAACATAGTTCCTTCTGACTTTTCCAATGCTAATTTATACAGTAGTAAAAATGCTGCCTTAAATTAGCTTTAATCTTCATTTATATCATGTCATTCAAAATTGAGTTAACTTGTTAAATATAATTGATTACAGATTAAGCTTTCCAGGGACAAAATATATTCTCTTGTGTAAAATGAATAAGAGAAAATCAAAGCACTTGATGCGAGCAAATACTAAATGGTCTGCATCAACAGAAAGAGCGGCTTTTCTTATTTATGCTTCATCTATTATTGGATTACATCTTGATTTCTGCTAAAATGACAAAAAAAGATTGCATTCTACCTCTGACAACATAGGTGGACATTCAACTCATAGGCCAAGAGGTCACTGAAATAATCTGTTTTTCTAAATACTAAGAACTTAATTGGTTACAATTAAAATTTTAGCAGGATGTTTTGCTTATTTGTTTTAAGTAAGCATTAGGTTGAGAAATAATGGAGGGGAAAGATATACTTCTGGGAGTATGACACAATTTTATAGGCTGTTTCTTTTCAGTAAAGTTGACCTTCATCCTGATTTCTTCATGTGTTTGGAGCAAACCACATCCCCACATCCCCAAACATTACACAGAAAGCAGCATTCATGCTCTTCCTCACTATATCCTGACATTCAGGGGTCCTCAGATGGCCTTAGGGATAATATTATAATCCAGCAGTCACAAATTATTCAAGCTATTGTGGGCCAGATCATTAATGAGAATACAAAATCCATTAAATAGTGGATTTTGCATCTTAATAGAATCATCTTAATCTGCTCCAGGATCCCTTAAGAAATTGGAGAAATAAGGGATTCACCCATAATTAGAAAAATCATATTGTAGTCTGGGAGAGGAAGCTAAACTTCTCTCAATGACAGAGCTACACATTAAAAGAAGAAATCCACTGCGTGCAAAAGTAGCAGTGAAAACTTACTTGGTCATCTCAGAGTGTAGCCATGTGCCTATTTTTTTGTAAAGGGTATCAAACAGCAACCTAGGACTGTTGTTTGAGTTATCTGGTTTACAGCTCAAAACTCTGAAAAAAAAATCAAAGACTCAGAAAATAAAAGGAAAAAGATCTTTGAAGTTCACCATAATATTTTATGTGTGTGTCTATCATATGGTAAAAATAGAATTTATACTTAAAAGACTACAGTTGACCTACATTTCTATACCGGAATCTAGAGATTATTCTTTTGTCTTTTTTTAACTGCTCATTATGCAATAATTGTAGATTCATATGCATTTGTAAAAAATAATACACAGAGATCGTGTATAGCTCTTACCTAAAATCATCACAGTATCACACCCAGGACGTTAACATTGATACAATCCACTGATCTTCTTAGAGCCAGATTTTTAACTACCTGGTGAATGTGCCCCAGACGTCCCTAAGCATATCCCTCTCATTTCATATTGTTCCCCCATTATATTCCCATGTTTATGCAGGGATGCTTGGGTGAATCACATGCCACTTGCTGAGATGAGGACAGAGGAAAAATATCAGGTACTCAGGCATGGTTGTTGGAGGCAAGAGTTTGAACATATTGACCTGGGGTTCCTGCAGGACATCTAGTTTGAGATGTCTCACAGGTATTTGGTTTGACAACTCTGCAATGCAAATCTCAACCCTGCCATGCCCAGCTAGAAAGCAGGCATTATAATTAGGTCAAAGAAGCCAAGAAAAATCGGCCACCTTTGGAAAAAAACACCATCAACAACAGCCAGCATATCTCCTCCAGAATGTTCCTCTAGGAAATCTACTTCCTCTCTTCCTTGGGACTTCTGTTTACACCTCTCAGTGGCCTTTGCAGTGAAATGTCAAGAATACAAAGATTTATTTGGTTTTGTCTGGGGATAAAGTTTATTTTAAAGATGCTAACAAATTCAAGTGGTGGCAGTGTATAGTTTCTATAATATAAAATTTCAAACAGTCAGTTACTGTTCTTCCATCCCTTTGATGGGGCCCAAACTAAACAGCTCCACATTCATTACAAAAGGCCTCTGTAGAGGACCTTATTATGCATCATTTAAAGAGGGTAGAAGAACACAAATCCAGGAATCCTTTGGAATTTCAGACTGTATAAATAGCCCTTTAGTGAATGACAGCTTAAGCTGTGCTATGCAAAAAGCATGGCAGAGACAATAAATTATTTGAACTGAGTTGGTTTTTCCATATTATTGTAACCCTTGAGCATCATAGGGACAATTTCCCTTTGCTATATTTCTATACTAAAGTCCAAGGGTAATATTTAAAGTGATTTCCCATGAGCTCCTGTGATGATCTGCATTATTAAAAACGATTATTTCCAACCAGGGGCCAGATCTCCCTGCACCAGGGCAAGCAGGAAGCATTGTGTGAGCTCTTGGCTCCAGGAACACGGCAGTAGATCCCGGGACAGCATGCCAGCGGCTTTTTTCACCTGACTCAAGGGTTTGGAAATAGTTTTTCTTTGTGTCTGAAATCCATTTCAACAAAATAGTTTCTGTGTTTAGCTTAAACTAGGATAACGAAGAAGAGGCCTTTGAGAATGGCTGTTTCATCAACTAAGAATTCCTGGCAAATTTCAAACGACCCAGGATTTCACGGCTTCTTGAGTTTTCTGCTGAGAATAATGTAACCGGTGATACAAGTGCAGATAGATTCATGGCTGGGATGTGGCAAAACAACACACAGCTGAGATTTATTCAGAGTGAGGGAAATTAATGTACATGCCTAAATATTTGTTGATATCAATCAGTGCCTACATCTTTGTTATGCCTTTGACACTCTTCATACTAGTCTGAGGTTCTAACACTTTCTTTCCTGAATCTGGTGCCTATGCTGTGGGCATAGACGGTAGAGAACTTCTGAAGCTGAGAAAAGGGCAGAGAAAGTTTCCTTCAAAGTCCACTGAAAACCTAAGCCTCAGAGTAATATTAACACCTGATGTCAACAGCCCCCTTCTATTTTTTGGCTCTGTTTCAACCAGCACCATTCTTGACCCAAAACACAATTTCTTTCACTGTCTTTCATAAGAAATCCAAGCACATTTACTGTATTATTTTTGAATTTTTATGGGATTGTGGCTTGGGGTGGGTAGGTAACATCCCACAGCCCATTGGCATTTCACTTAAAAAAATAGACGTTTTTCTTTGCCAAGTCTTTTCTTCCTGCTGCCAACCACAAGGTCACAGAGCTCTAACCACTCCTCCCACACAGTGTTCAGCACCCGTCTTTTCCTCTCCCTCGTTGAAGGGTTCCTTCTTCCTTTCGCCGAACCTAGAAGCCAGTCCGAGTCTAGTGCCTTCCCTGCCATCAGCTCTTCAAAGTACATTCTCAGCAAAGCTCCACTTGCCCCACAAAGACATTCTCACACCAGCTATTTGAAAAACTCAGTTTTCTCTATATGATTAGATCAATAATGATAGTGACTGCAGAGGAAAAAGGAGACAATATATCTCCCACTTCCAACTCAGAAATCTTCAAAGTAAAAAGTGGTACTATCCGGCCCTGGCTGGCGTAGCTCAGTGGATTGAGCGAGGGCTGTGAACCAGGCATTGCAGGTTCGATTCCCAGTCAGGGCACATGCCTAGGTTGCAGGCCATGTCTCCCAGCAACAGCACATTGATGTTTCTCTCTCTCTCTCTCCTCTTCCTCCCTTCCCTCTCTAAAAATAAATAAATAAAATCTAAAAAAAAAAAAAAGTGGTACTATCCACAAATTGAAAGAGGGTAATACTCATTGGGGGAAGGTGGGGGAAGGAAGCAAGAATCAGGGCCAGCCAGGTCAAAACAAATGAGAGGGCAGATTGGGCCCTTCGATTTGCTACTTTCTGCTGCATATTATTGGGGTATGTTCAAGAAAACCAGGGGCAGTGGTTCTTGAAAGAAATTATGCCAGAGGTGTCTATATTTTTTCCAAATAATCAACATTTCAGAATGTACCTTTCATCTCCCTAAATGAGTGACTCTTCATCCCACATTGTTATATCCATTCCTGCAAGGATTTATTCAGTTCTAGGATTTGTTCAGACAGCAAATATAAGGTAGCTTAAAAAAAAAAAGCAAAACCCATGAGTGCCAAAAACTCCCAACGCTCACTTGAGAAAAACCCTCAGAGACCATACTTCAATATGGTAGGACATACTGTTTCTCTGGGAGGACAGAAAAATACTGTAGTTGCAAACTATTACTCAATAGATATTTCAAGGAACAGTGTGCTGATATCTTTCTCCTTCTTTCTCTCTTTTTCATTATTGCCCTCCTTCAGAGTCTCCCTTCCTTCTATCTGTTGAAGTAGAACGTGAATAACATTAACTTCCATCACCCATGGTAGTCAGTATTATGTTTTGAGAGTTTCATCTCCAATTTTTAAATATCTGGGGTGAACCCAGAAACCAGTGATTACATTCATAGCTTATTCATTTCTCACAGCATGTCTCCTCTCCTTCAGTGGGTCTGGAAGGTGCCCTTTAGACAGGATGACGATGGCTGAAAGAGTGGCTGTGCCCAGACCTGTGACAGGGCAGCAGATACGGGCTGGCAGGGGCCGTTAACATTCTCTTTTAAGATCCACACTGAGGGTGGGATAGGAGGGAAGAGGCGGAGATATTCAACCTTTTGGATTTGGACAGAGAAGGAGCAGAAGATGTGTTTGGACTGTTTACTTAATTACTGAAGAGAGCAAAAGAGGTGAGGAGAGTGAGAGAGACCTGGAGAGCCATCAAAGGATGATTGCTTGAAAGTTCCTCCCTTCTTGGTCTTTCTATTTCTACCAACCAGTGGGAAACTGCCAGTTTCTCCTTGAAATTAACTCCCACTTTATACTCTCCACCAACAATGGAGAAGTTCTGTGTAGGGACATTGCTGTGAGAGAACTAAAGTAATGAGGGGCAGAGTAGCTCAATGAAATCAAATGGGAAGAAATGGAGGGCAAGTAACAAAAATGCAAAGAGCTACTCACCAGACTTCAAAAGTTGTAGCTCTATTTGGGCACACACTAATATTATTGAAAATGTAAATTAAACATTTTATAGTATTTTGGACTGTAAGTGATGTTGGAGATAGAAAAATCCAACCCTTCCCCTGTACTCCTCCATAAAGAAACTGCAGTGCATAGAGATGAAGAGATATGGCCAGGGATATACATGTAACAATAGTGATTAGTTTGGACCTTAAACCCAGGTCACCTGCTAGACAGACGAGTGGGCTTTTGCAGGCAGCTTAGTGCCATATGAATACATTCATACACCAGAGTTTTGTACATAGGTGTGCATGAAGCATCTGTCCATCAATTGAAAATAGTTACTATGGTCACCAATTATTCAAAGATTGTCCTTAGACTAACACTAAAAAATAAAAATAAGTAAAAGAGAAGGAGCTATAAATCACTCTATTATGCTGTATTTTCAACTGTGTCTGTTTTAGATGCAAAAAGAAGAAAAGAAAGGACACCAAAGTCAGGATTCCAACTTCCAAATGATGGAAATAGTTATCATTTGAAAAAATATCAAAATATCAACAATCACCATCTCTGATTTCCTCATGCCTGGAATATTTCTTTTAGTATCTCAATTTCTAGCAAGCTCAAGTGGCACGTTTTCTTCTTAATGAAATTAATAGCTGGGAGACCTGGGGGAAGTTATTTACCTTATTATAAGAAAAGATGAGGTATTTTATGCAAAAGTGCTTAGCCTGGCATCTAGTATAAAATCAGCGCAGTGTTAGCTGTGTTTACTAGTAGTAAACATTTCTTTTAATGAAAAGAATAAAAAGGGAAGGATCACCTATATCAGAGAAAATGTAGGGTTTGGCTACGGGCATCCGTTCACTGTAACAGCTGGTCTCTTTATAGGGCTTAGGGTACAGATTACATAAAATATATATATAGGAAAAGGAAAAGGGTAAAAACTTTCAAAGTTCACCAGTTGTAGCCTACAGCATTTCACTCGAGCTCATTAGGAAGTTTACATTTATAATGTAATCTCTTTGAAACAGATTTGATTTTTTTTAGTAAGGATCTTGTAAATTAGAACTTTCCCAGGGGGCTAACCTAATACAAGTTCCAGAGGTGGAATTCCTTCTGATCAAATATCTCAGAGCTGAAGAAAACTGGCTCACTAAGACTCTAGCATACTGGTTTACGTAATTAGCAGGGAATATCAGAATACTGGGGGCAGAATTAGCAATTAATACTACCCTTGCCCTCGGAACTTCACTGAGCAAAAGACATACATTTATCAAACATTAAAGAACTGTGCAAATTAGCAGTGCACTGTCTCAGCCCAGCTGCGGTAAAGTATTACCATATGGCTTTATGGTACACCTTTATTTTACCTTGGAGATTAAAAGCCTTTTTAAAAAATACTATTTCCTAAGGTTGTTCTGTGCTACACACACACACAAAATACCAGTACCTCTCTACATTTGGGGGAAATTGGCTAATGTATGAAGGTTACAGTCTACATGCTTACCTTTTCCTACAGCCTCATCCAGCCAAGATTCCTAGGAATGAAATCATCTTTACATCACGCAAAGCAATTCAGAAGTGAATTAAATCCCCCTCCTGAATGATGCATGCAGAGACACTAGCTGTGGAAAGGACTGCTGCAGGCATGAGAAAAAGCAGATGCAGGGGTTTTTCCTTAGTTCAACTTGATATGAAAATGAGGTAAGACAGACTGTGGGTCAGATGTAACATGGCCTGGCAGCAAGTGGACACCCAATCAACAATGGAAAAATCAGTGAATAAATACAGTTTAAAATGTCATTAAGAATCCAATAAACAAAATAAACAAACAAAACAGAAACAGACTCATAGATACAGAGAACAGACTGACAGCTGTCAGAGGGGAGGGGTTGGGAGCTGGGTGAAAAAAGTAAAGAGATTAAGGGAATAAAAACAAAACAAAACAAAACAAAAAACTCATAGACACAAACAACAATTTGGTGATGACCAGAGGGAAAGAGGGGTGGGAGGAGGTAGTAAAGGGTGAAAGGGGAATAAATGGTGATGGAAGGAGACTTAACTTGGGTTGGTGAACACACAATAGAATATACAGATAATGTATTACAGAATTCTATACCTAAAACTTATATAATTTTATCAACCAATGTCATCCCAATAAAGTCCATTAAAAATGCCATTAGGGTAGGGTTGTATGAGTTTGCTATTATTCGTAAGGAATATCAGAATTCAAAGAAGCAAATTCTAAGTAGGAAGATTGATGATGAAAAATGGTAGGTCAGAAATAGAACCTTGGAAGAATCGTGGCCCTAAAGGGAGGGGAACAGAATTGAGGTAAAGGAAGCAAATGAACACTGTGAGAGCAACAGTTTTTGAGCACATCTGTGAGTGGAAAACTTGTTTTCCAACATGATCAAGACAGTTTGTTAAGTAATAGAAAACAATTTAAACTGACCCTCTTTTTTTACATAAAAAAAGAGATGTGCATGCCTAGAGTATTTTAATTTAAGCACAAATAAATGTACATTCTGAAGGAAAACTACTAATGTGGGACAAAGTGCTTTTCATTGTGTAACAGGCATCCTCAAACTTTTTCTGCCAAGGGCTAGATTGTACATACTTTAAGTTTTGAGGGTAAGTTTGGCTTCTGTCACTTCTGCTGCTACGGATTCTTCTCCTCCTCCTCTTCCCTCTTCTTTTTCCTTCTCTGTTGTCTGCTTCTTTTCCTTCTCTTTGCTTCCTCATCATCTTCTTCCTCCTCCTTTCCTACCTCCTGCTTCCCCCTCTGCTCCTTCTATTTTCCCCTTCTTTTGCTTGATTTTACAGCTCTTTAAAAATGTAACAACCATTTTTAGCACACAGTCTGTACAAACACATGTCAAGGACAATTTTGACCTAAGCCGTAGTCTGTCAATCTTTAGTGTGCAGGGTCACTATCGGTGCTCTTGTCTCTTCTTTGCACAAATCACACCCATGATGGATCAAGGGTGATTTCCAAGTTCTGTAACTCTTAATTTTAAGCTAAAACTTTAAATAAATCATCAAGCCCTAGTTGGTGTGGCTCAGTGGATTGAGTGCCAGCCTGCAAATCAAAGGGTCACTGGTTCGATTCCCAGTCAGGGCATATGCCTGGGTTGTGGGCCAGGTCCCCAGTAGGGGGCACATGAGGGGCAACCACACATTAATGTTTCTCTCCTTTCTTTCTCCCTCTCTTCTCCTCTGCCTAAAAATACATAAATAAAATGTTTAAAAAATAAATAAATCATGAAAAACATGAATGAAGAATTTTAAACATTTTTTGTGATTCTTTTTCTGATTCTTTTATAGGTTCTCACACATGCCTTAGTGAGAACCTATAAAATACTCTACTCGACTTAGAGTATTTTATAGCTACTCACCTTACAGAGTCTTTCCAAAACATTCACTTGAGTTTCCCTAGGAACATCAGTTACTTTTTAAATTCATGATTTATAGGTTTGCCTAATGTTCAATTGAATTACAGGAGTAACCAGAATCAAAATAAATAGGTTGGAAACAACACAATGTCTCTTGGAAAATTAATTCCTTTGGTGGAAGAAATAAAGTGCATATCTGGTGGCCTTGTAGCTGCGAGCCTTCGGCACATCCCACACTTTGCTGAGTGTGGTTTAGGAAGAGAATGAAGAGCCTGGGTCACCTCTGACTCCATTTAAATGCAGACCAGTTCAGGAGCTTAGATGGCATTGCTCAGTAAGTATGCCCAAAACTTTACATATGTTAAATGGTCAGACAAATAGTGTCCCACAATAGAATAAAAATAGCTAACATATATTGGACACTTAATTCCTACCAAGAAATTTTATGTTCATTCTCTTATGTAATCCTTAACACAACTCCATGATGTAAGTACAGGTATGAATATCCCATTCTAATATTTAATGGATATATGACTTTAGCCAAGCTATTTAATTTCCTTATCACTTACTAGAGTAAAAGCATCTATCTACCTGATACAATTTCTGTCCATTCTTTCAGCAAATATTTATGAATCACCTGCTACTATAGGTGCTTAAAAAATAAAGTTTTAGGCACTACAGACACAGCCATGGTTAGACCAGATGCGCTAAAGGTATGGTGAGAGCACCAGCAGCGCTTACCTGGAACGTGTTAGAATTGCAAGCTTGGGGGCCCCATCCCAGATCTACCCAATGAGAAACTCTGGGATTGGCACTTGGCAACCTATGTTTTAAAAAGCCTGATACATGCTGAATAGTGAGAACTACTGGTTTTGAAAGGAAGGTCTTGTCCTCATGGAGCTTATAATAGACTCTTCTGAACATTATTCCAGTTAAGCTCTATAGAAGCACTCAGAAATCTCCCAGACCCAAGCTTAGAAGTCATTAAGTATTTGCTACTATTATTAATAGTACTAATAGCATTATAACTACAAAGTGGGGCAAAATTCTGGAACTGCTTTCATTTGGCATAAATAACTTCTGTATTTATGCTACCAATATGGCATACCATTAACCATGTGGATCACTCTGAACGCAAACTTTTAAAACTCTACAAATTTCAGAGAATAAAATGACCACTGCAGGTACTACACACTACCCCTATGAGACCTGTACTCAAGAGGAGATGGTGCACTGTATGTAACAGGCCAGCACTCCTCAGCTACACTCAATTCCCACTGCATGGAAACACAAGCCCAGCAATGCCAGAATCGACAATTGTTTCAAGAGAAGTTAAAAATCTGGAGTTTTATATAAAATACCTCAACTTTTGCCCTGGGTGGATGCTCAGTCAGTTGGAGTGTTTTCCTGTATACCAAAAGGTTGTGGGTTTAATCCCCAGTTAAGGCACATACAAGAAGCAACTGATTGATGTTTTTTTCTCACTTCAGCGTCTGTCTGTGACTCTCTCTCTCAATCCCTTCCTCTCTCTCTAAAATCAATAAACATATCCTCAGGTGAGGATTTTTAAAAATGTCCTGATGTTTAAGTATTTAAATCTAATTCAAAAGACAGATCCAACCACGCATGTCTACAGACCACACTTCGCCCTAGGGTCATCCCAACTTCTGATTTTTCTCATTTCTCAGCATTTTACATATGTACAAATGAGGGCCCAGAGAAGCTCAGACAGTTAAGTTCAGAGCACTCAACAAGGAATAGAAACTCTCGTTTATGTCTCCTTTTTTCACTACCCCAATGCTTTGTTTAGCCTCCTTCACATTCTAAAACATTTACCTAAATTGCTGTATTGGCAAGGAGGCAGGAGAGAGATCAAAGTATCTGAAATGAGAAATCGCTGCACACGGTGGGATTTAATACATGCTCATTGCACTAAACTATGATGCGAATTACAGACTTTCAGAGCTCTTACATTTCAAATATTCAGGTTCACAGGAAAGCATAGTGCTTTGTTTGTTTGTTTTTTTCTTGTAATATACTTACTTGATCTAATTCTTTGGAAGGTTTTGTTCAGAAAAATTAAGATCATTTCTTATTGTCTCTGAATGTTTTTGCTTCTTTATTCTGTTTCTTTGTCCCTGGTGATGTGGGTCTTAGATTATTTTTAAAAAATTGACTTGTAAATGCTATGTTTGCCTGCAAATGAGAGGAGGCCACTCCATTTGTGTGGAAGGAGTTGAAAGCCCAGCAGATATGCACGAGGCCAGATTCCATATGAGGCACCTCACACTGCACCCAACGTGGTATTTCCAGGCCCCAAGTGAAGTTAAAGTTAGCCATACTATACACCATCATTCAAACTTGTTTAGATTTTTTCTTTTGATTCATGCCTTTGCTGCATTTTGTACATCCTCCTGACCATTCTTAGCAGCTGTAACAACACTTGTGGTATTACCAGTAATTTGCAACTTATCAAACATGATTGAACCTTGTTCTTTTGTGTAAACGAAACAGAACTCTTTGGTTGGCTTTCTTTATACTTTGGACATAGTGTAAAGGAAACGGAGACTATATTTGCATGCCAGACAATGAAACATAACTCACAGTGTATACATGCCTTTGACATTGTAATTACTAGCTGTTGTTTAGATTCCATGTATGGTCACTGGCTTTGGCTGTGTTGAAATCAGCTGTATCAACATTTAATCAAAGTCTTATAGATTTTGGTTGTATATTTTTCTAACGTCAAAATAGAAATGCTGAGACTAAAAAATAGGTTGGAAGAAATGGAAATGTGGTGTGCAATACATTGCAAAAATAATGAACATTCACAGCATAATAAATGAAGTTCATTCTGAATTTGTCAGTAATAAAATCAAACATCACATGGAGCCCATTTCAAATTAGGATTATTTCTCTAGAATTTCAGCAACTTATAATTAATTTTGCTTCAGTTTACATTCAAAATAGCTCCTTTTGCAACATAGTCTGTTGAAATATTATCTGATTTAGCATGCAATATTAAAAAGAAAATAACTGTAGAATTTTTGTCCTAAAAATGTAATATATAACTCTTGGAAATAACATGTAGAATATACAATGAACACCATATCATTTAGCACCACATAATATGATGGCATTCAGTGACATAATGACCTGTATTACCTTGTTTCTGAATGGGATAAATTTCTGTAGATTTATACAAGAAACTTCTAAAGTTTCATGTGGAAGGATTTTTTTTTTGGTAGTGGCATGTGGTGGAGGATGATGGGAGCAATGACCTGTAAGGCCAAATTCAGGCTCTTTACTTTATACTTTTTCAGAAAAGTCCTGAGATAATGGTCCTTTACATATCCCTTGTGTCCTTTATTGATTTTATAGGGATTCCCATAAAATTGAATGCTATAAGACCACATGCCCATAACAAAATTATGAATATATCAGTTGATTCATTTACTACATGATGTTATACTAAGCATTACCTTTCATATTTATGGAATCAAAGGACTCTTACTTGCTATATAAAGCAACAGTGGTATAGACATAATACATATTAGATATCTCTTTATTCATTCAACAATTATCATGTACTGATAATATGTTAAGCACTGGAATAGTCAATATGGGATATATAAAGATAATTAAACCTGAGGTCTGCCTTCCATGAGTTTACAATCCCACAACAAATAGTAATGACACAACACAAAAGGTAAGCCATGCAGAACTATATCATGTGGGAGTTCAGAACGGAAAGGAATAGCCTTCGGCCATAACAATCAGGAAGGCTTTGTGGAGGATGACACTGAAGAATAGACAGGTTGAAGAGACTAACACTCATATTTTCTCAAGAAACCAGGGCTGCAAAGTTGAGTTTCAGGAGACTAGGTAGATGAGTCTAGATATACAAGGTCTGTCAGAAGATATCAAACTGAGTAATATGAAAATTAGAGATGTTAATTGAAGAAGATACAAGGTGCAAGAGACATTGTGCATAGGAAAATGACACCTCAGTTCCCTTCAAAGTAGGCACCTTGGCGTCTTACATAGTTCTTCCAATTGCCATTAGATGTATTTTCCTGAATCTCATCCTTGGTCTGAAATCCCTTCCCTTTCAAAGGTGATTTCAGTTTTGGGAAAAGTCAGAAGTTGCAGGGCACCAAATATGGGCTGTAGTGGGGCTGAGTCACCAGAGTCATTTGATATTTTGCCAAAAAGCTCTGCATGAGACATGATGTATGAACTGGGTATGTTGACATGTTGAAGCTGCCAATCATCCATAGCTGTGGTCTTCTGACTCATCTGAAGAGTTTCCATGGAGGAATGTTCAAGCTTAACACAAAATTTAATGCAGATTCATTGTTCTACTTGCTCAGTCATTTTGAATGTGACAGCCACACAGTACACATGCTAACTCAACAGCATCTACCACCCACACTGACTAGTGCAGTGAAGTTGTCCTTGTTCACACACGTGCATTCCAGGCTACTCTGCTTGGCTGCCAGGTTACATCGATGTTGCATAAACCGTTATTGTTATATTAACAATGGTTGGCCTTTTTCTGGACAGACCTCATATGATTAGAAACTGGAAGATGATTTAACAATATGTAAATATGTGGATGTGGATGAAATTAGAAGGACAAAAGAAAAATCAAGAGGATGTTTCAGTGATTTTTAGATAGAAAGTATGAGAATAGGCAGGCCCATTGATGTGTGAAGGAAAGAAGGAACAGATCCAGGAGACAGTGGTAGAATTAACAAAGGAAGTTAGACAAATTGAGGTGATTAAAATTTCAAACTTGAATGATTTGGGGGATGGTAGGCTGTTATTTGTATTAAAGAAGCTGGGTTGGTAGGAGACATAACAAATGCAGATAACGGCATGCAAATTTTACAAATAGGGATCAGCTAACCTCATGATCAGCTAGAACTTACAGAAGAGAACACAGCCAGAGTTGCAGATTCACAAAGTGACTGCCCATTGGATAAAGACATTGCCAAGTAGGAATAAGGAGTCAGAATAAAATCTTGAATAAAAGGTGAAAGGTACAAGAATATTTGCTGTTGAACAAGCCGTACCCTGAGGGAAAACAGGAGATCCTTGTATAAAAGTCAAGAGAAGAGATTTTCAAGGAGAGCTAGGTTTTAATAATCTTATAATTTTGAAAGAATATAGGAACTAAAAATATATTTTGTAATTAAGGTATTATTGTAAAGTGATTATAAGGTTGCTTACAAAATTTTTTTTCTCAGATTCCTAGACATATATCAATTAAAAAATAAGTAGTGGATATACAGAAACAGTAAGTGCATTATAATAGGCATTTTAAAGAGAATGGTAGAGTGAAAACATTAGAATAGAAAGATTCTTTTTCTATTTTCATTAACATACCTAAAATACCCCCTTTCACAGAAGAGAATATTAAGAATCAACAACAAATATTAACTAAATTCTGATTGCTGTAGAACTAGGTAGTAGTCTTCAATTATGAATAAACCAATACTTTTAGTGATTTATAGAATATGAAGTACAATTAAAATCTATTACTTATTATTGTTACCATTCACATAGTAAACTGGCCCACAAGGTAACTCTTCCACTAGGCCACTCTCTGACCTCTAAGCCTGGTAAATGGGTTTTACAATGGTTAAGGATTAGCAAGTTAAATACAGGGATGGGTCAAATATCCTTTAATTATAAAAACATTAAGAGAGATATGTCTGTGTCACAAAGACTAGTAGGGAACAGGAAATATTGTTTGTTTGTTTTTTTAATTAAAAGAGACAGACTTGAGGTTAAAAAGGAGGATTTCTTTCTTTTAGAAAGACAGATGGTACAGACAAACACTTTAGGGAATAAAATCTTTCAGACATAAGAAAAAAATTGAATGAAGGGGACTATTGGAATTCTTACTTCAGAGAAAGTGTCTATTTTTTGCCCTCATGCAAGATGGAATAAAAGTACTATAGCACAGAGGATTTAGAAATGGCTTTAAAAAGTCAAATAATTAAGCCCTGCTTGGTATGGCTCAGTGGACTGAGCACTGGCCTATGAACCAAATGGTGGCTGGTTCGATTCCTAGTCAGGGGCACATGCCTGGATTGCAGGCCAGGTCCCCAGTACAGGGTGTGTGAGAGGCAACCACACAGTGATGTTTCTCTGTCTTTCTCCCTCCCTTCCCCTCTGTCTAAAAATAAGCAAATAAAATCTTTTAGAAAGTCACATAATTACGTAAGGATATAAAAAGGTGAGACTTAGAGGTTGGTATAAATTCAGTTCTATGTAAAAACAAGGAATTCATAACACATCAATTTTTAGAACAGCATATCCTAGTAACATTTAAAAATATTAAGTAGCACAATTCTATATTTAGTGGAAGTATAGCCAGCTTTTGTACTTTGGAATACATATGAACATTGTTAATCATTTGATGCTTAGCCAAAAACCACTATCTGGGGCTACTGTGGACTGGTTCTCTGTGCTGGCAAAGCTTCTCAAAGCAAGGGGGCAGTTCAACAGGAAATCTGACTTACTTTTCCATCTTAATTTTTAGATTGTACTTTTTTGGCAATGCTTGCCAGTAGTCTCTAAATATAAGGACAGATTCAAATATATAAATATAAACATAAAATATATTAATGTATTCACCCTACTAACAAGATGTTAAATGCCTGGATTTTATAAAGGCAGAGTTAGCAACAAATTTACAACTGTGCCATGGAATTTAAATGGGACTCCATCTTTCATTAGGTAAAGATTAAAGAGTCAGCATATAAGGCAAAATGCAATGGCTATAAGCCCCTCTGGGAGAAGATTTAAAACATGACTTTTTAGCTTTCATGGGTATTTAAAAAGCTATCTTTGTTTTCTGAAAATGGGAAATAATATTTCAAATCCACAATGCTCCCCTTGTAACAGCTAACCTCTTTCTAGAGAGGACTCCTCTGTGGGATAAAAGCCTCTTTTTTGTTTGTTTTAATCAGAACACATGGGATGTTTTGAGATAATGACAGGAGTTTCTCTGGCTAAAGTGACTCAAAGGCAGACACAGAGCTGCACTGGTGACTGTCAGTCTAAGACAGAAGAAGACATTTTGTGGGGAAGGAGCTCTAACAACCCTTGAAGTGTTTTTGAATGATGGCAAAAGTCAGCAGTATGTCTTGTTATCTAGCAGAGAAAAAGAGCAAAAAAAAAAAAAAAGAAGAAGAAAAAGAAAAAGAATGACAAGTGACAAGTAACATCACCCAGATTGCCCTTTGAGGACAGATAACACTGGGTCGAAATTGCTTTAGCCAGAAAAACTCCTATCTAGGAGTCAAAGATTTTGAGTTTTTAGTTGTATCCTCACATGAACAAAACTAAGAATTGCTTAGTGTGAAAATCACTCATTCAACACATAGTATTCATATGTACCATGTGCCAGACACACTCAAGGATATAACAATAAACAAAATACAGAAATCCCTGATCTCACTGAGCTTACATGTTAATGTTAATAACCAGGTAGAAATAGTCTGTTTAGGGGTCATAAGTACTAGGAGGAATTTAAGTTAGAGGGGAAGGACGAGGGAGAAAGTCCTAGTGAGGAAGAATCAAGGCCTGAAGGAAAAGAAGGAAGGTGCATATCTGGGGAATATTCGAGCAAAATAATCTGGAAATACAAGGCTCCAAGGAATGAATCTGACTGGCAAGCTCATAAAAAAGCAGAGGCTGAGGCTGCTGAGTGAGCAAAAGGAGATGAGTAGGGGATGAAGCCTAGAGATGGTGTGTAGTTCTTTATGGTCCATTAGAAGCACATCAGGTTTTACTCCGATTAAAATGGGAAGTTATTGAAGGATGTGGAGAGTGGGGTGGTACTCTAATGGAATCACTGGCTGCTGTAGTGAAAACAGTAAAGCGTGGCAAGAGCAGAGAGCAGGGATACCCACCATGAGATGACTACAATGATCCAGGTGAGAGCTGATGGTGGGTCAGACAAGGGGGGCAGCTGTAAAGATGAAGAAATGTGGTTGGAATCCAGATGTATCTTAAAACAAGTGTTGACAAGATGTTTTGATGGATTGTATGTGGGCTTTGAAAGAAAGAAGAATTGGGAGTGATTCCAAGCTTTTTGGTCTGAGCATCTGTAAAAATAAAATTACCATTCACTGAGATGAGTAACACAGGATAAGATTTTTGGGTGAAGGAGAAAGTTAGCAAGTCATTTGTGGGCAAATAAAGTTGGAAAGGCCCATTGGATATCCAAAGGGAGATGGCATGTAGACAGTTGGTTTCAAGGCTTCAGAGTTCATAGGAAAGATTTGGGCTAGAGATACAAACCTTGAAGCCATCATCATACATGTAGCATTATAAACCATGATTCACTGTGGGATTGAGCAAAAATAAACCAAGGAAGAGGACCATATTTGGAGGTCAAGTAGATGAGAGGGAAATAGCAAAAAGCAGTTGGGGGAAACAGCTACCTTAACAGAAGGAAGGTAAGAAGAGTTTGGGTCTTAGACTCCAGGGAATGACTATGTTACAAAACAACAGAGTGCTTCTCTGTGTAAATGCCACTGACAAATTCATTATTGAGAATGGCCATTGGAATTTGTACTGGGAAGGTGACGGTGGCTTTAAAAAGAGCAGTTTCTGGGAAAGCAGGGGATGAAAGTTTAGTTCGGGCTGGCTCAGCAGACAATGGAAAAAGAGACCTGGAGACTAAGGGTGGCCACATTTAATGATGCAGCAGCCATATGTCCTGAAGTGTATGCCAGAGGTAGAAACGTGAGGCATAAGTGAGGAGCTTGGCCTTTGTCAAGAGCACAAACAATTCATCTGGTGAAATGAGAAGAAAACTGGACTACAAAGGCTGAGGTGCAAGCAGAAAAGTAGTGATAAAATGAATGGAAGTTCTCTTTTAATAGATTTTATTTCCTTAGTAGAAAGGAAGTGGTCTTCAGTTAAGACTGAGAAGGGAAGATGAAGTTTGATCAAAAGGGAAAAGGCATGGATAGTCATTTAGGAGTGGGAATGCAAATGCATTAGGAAATTAACTGCTGTGATTCTTTAAGGATCTAGATGGGTTTAGTGATTGTAAAATTATTGGGTGACTGTAGTTTTTTTTTTCTAGCCATACTCAGCTGTTTGGGTATATTCATAGCTCTGATGAAGTTTTAGTTAAACCCAAATCGAAGTGTTCAAGTAGTTGAAAATATTGTCTATACTTTTATTTTTTCTGTTATACCATCATTAAAAAGTGGTACATATACAAAACGTCCTTGAAGAGCATCAATATCATCTACAAAAAGTGTCTTGGTGAATTTTTGCAGTTCCATACTCAAAGTTTTTTAGGTTATGTATAGATTTACCTAAGTAAATTGACTTAAATTATTTCTCAATACAGTATGTTTTTAAACCAGAGGTTCGCATTTTTTTTTCTGTAAAGGGCTAAATAGTACAAATTTTAGTCTTTGTAGGCAATATGATCCTTGTCAAAATTAGCAAGCCATAAGGTTTCTGTAATAGTTACTCAACTCTTCTGTTGTAGTCTAAAGCAGCCTTAAACAACATACAAATGAATGGGTGTGGCTAAGTTCCAATAAAGCTTTATTTACAAAAACAGGTGGCAGGCAAAACTCACAGGCCTTAGGCTGTCAACCTCTGTTTTAAAGTATTTGTAATATACCTTGCTTAAATACTATGTGAAAGCAGTTAGGCACATATTCAATAACTACTAAATAAAATATTTAGATAAACTTAAAATTGGTGAAAGCATCCACAAGTGTTCCTGGCATGAACTAATCCACTTAGAACATTCCCTTTTCATGGAACATGTGGTTAGAATCCTTCATATTCAAGGGATAGTTTACAGATCTGCACCATCTGCATCCCCTGGGCCGTGGCTAGAAATGCGGAATCATGGGCTCATCCTATGACCTATTCAAAACACACCACCTGCATTTTAAAAAGAGACCTATATGTTTTATGTACACATTAAAGCTTGAGGAGCATTCATTTAGACAGTAATACAAGGATTTTATATGTGTGAAATCAAATAACCTATAATGACTATCAAAAAATTAACAAAAACCAGAATAATATGAGGCAGAGAAAGGGGACAGACAGACACAGAAAGAGACAGAGAGAAAGAGAAAGAGACAGAAATAAAGAGAGAGAAAAGGTAAACCATTTCCCTATCAAGTGTCCATCAAATGATGAATGATAAATAAAATTTGGTATATCCTACAATGGAATATTTTTCAGTCATGGATGAATGTTGAAAATATTATGCCTAGTGAAAGAGGCCACTCACAAAAGGGCCACTTATTTTGTGATTCCTTTTACATGAAATGTTTAGAATAGGGAAATCCATACAGCCAGAAAGTAGGTTCGTGTTTGCCGTGGACTGGAGAGAGGGGAAAATGCAGAATGACTAAGTACAGATACTAGGTTCTTTACAGGGTGCTGAGCATGTTCTGTAATTAGTGGTGATGGTTGGACACCTGAGTGAATACAATAAAAACCATTAAATTGTACACTTTAAAATGCTGAATTTTAAGGTATATGAATTATATATCAAATTTTAAAAGTCCAAAAATATAAAAGCAAAGGCAATAATAAAAGAAATATAAGAGGTTTCCACCAATACCAATTTTGTGGCAATTGTGTTTAAGCAGTTCAAGAGTTTCGGTAAGAAAAGGTGAGGGGACACTGTAGTTTCTGCAAAACTCAGTAAAATGAATACGTATAAGTCAGAATTAGCCTTTATCTAGAACTCAGGTGGGTTTGATTGTAAAAACAAAAAACTGCAGAGATTGATTTTCTGGTTTATCTAAAGTAACCTACCTCAGGTTACATTGGCAGGAAGGGTAGCTTGCAACTGCTTTAGAGAAAGAGAGATTGATTGTGCAAGTTTGGTGTTCACACTGGATGTAACTTGAGTATCTTCCTGAATCGACTAAGTCCCCAGATCTATACCACCCACGCCATAACACCACACCCCATGGCCACAGACAGCCTGCAGGTTTTTCCTCCCTATCTTTAGAGCAGTTGTAAGCCCAACCACATAATCTGACTTGGAAGATACAGATTGTTTGTATGCATTCCAAAGGAATCCCAAATCCTTGAGTGATTCACGTAGTTGGGAGTAAGTAATAACACAAAGCAGCGATGAGAGAGTGAGTCACCTCGGGGAAAACACAGACTGCAGCTGAGCCTGGACTATGATTTGCGGACGTGCTCTCACACCCACTCGCAGCGACAAACTCTTATTTACAGCCATTTATCTCTAACTCAGCACCAGTCACATACACTCACAACGTACAAAGTCCACGGTTTCCAAAGTTGAAAAGTTATTCTCAAATAATGCTGAAAATGTATGTAGCAAAGTGTGCACAATTTGGAAAATATAAGCAGGACATTTGTGCAATAGATGCTAACTTCTAACAAGCTGTGATTTTAAGACCTTCGAGGGGGACCACTTTCTTCCTTAAGTCTATAGCACCATACTCACCTATGTATAAGCAAATACTATTTCTTCTCTTGCACCCACATAAAATGATATCAGTAGTATAAAGTATAATCATTGTCACAAACAAAATACAATATCTTAAAGAATTTAATTTTGGCCCCAGCTGATGTGGCTCAGTGGATTGAGTGCCAGCCTATGAACTGAAAAGTCATTGGTTCGATTCCCAGTCAGGGCACACACCTGGGCGGCAGGCCAGGTCCCCAGCTGGGGGTTATGTGAGAGGCAACCGATCAGTGCATCTCTCACACTCTTTCTCCCTCCCTCCCCCTCTCTCTGAAAGTGAGAAATAAAATAGAAGTCATGCTATGTCTCCACATACCCTTCCCTGAGATGAGTGAGTGATGTTAGGGTCTCCATGGACGAGAGGAAGAGTAAACGCTAAAGCTTAGACTACAAATATACTGCAGGATGGCAAATAAATTTCATCACATGAGCCATGGCTGCCTGTAGCTCGGACTCAAGGAAGATCTGAGGCCACTATATTCATTAGATATGTTGGCCATGGGCTTCAGAAGTGGGGAGTTGGTAGAATTCTTATATGGTATCAATTGCTCTGATTATAATCTCAGCCCTTAATAGGTAACACTTAATTAACTACCTGAGCCCACAAGACATTATCTTCCTAGAAAGGCATACTCAAGGTGAAAACTCAGCTCTCAGTTAAAATGATTTTATAAGAGATAATTTCCAAGAAACCTAGCACTGTCAAAATTAAAATCCTTTGATCATATGCATGTTTTATTAAAAAATTACGAGTCTAAAAGGTAGATGAATCATCCAGAGAATACCACCCAGGCAAGCAAATTTGATTAGGCTAGGTATGTATGTTAACACACTGGAATGCAAGTCCCTCGAAAAACCTTCAGCCTGGCTGCCCATCTTTATCTACAAGTATTCTCTTTTCATTTATCCTTTGAGTTTAAGACTCCCAAGATCACTAAAGTATTTTCTTAATGCTTTTGCTGCTCAATTATTTTCTCATAAAGTTGTCTTTTTCTGTTAAGGATTTTTGTCATCTCTTCCAGAAAATCAAAATATTTGACATGGAAAAATAATCAATCAAAACTACCTTTTGGAATACATAATATATAGACATATGCTCTTGCTTGTCTGAGTAGTGTTATATAGCTGT
This sequence comes from Tonatia bakeri, assembly GCA_004024845.1. Lineage (NCBI taxonomy): Eukaryota > Metazoa > Chordata > Mammalia > Chiroptera > Phyllostomidae > Tonatia > Tonatia bakeri. The sequence goes on along the minus strand of PVIA01002477.1, from coordinate 183,728 downwards.
GGTCACTAAATAAAATATACTTTTTTTTTGTTTTACTTGTGCAGCATTTGCAATTTTAGTCATTAAATGAGCTTTGCAGGTGTGCAAATACCCTGTTAATCCTGGTGCTTTCTGAAACACTGCTGGCCACATCAACCAATACTTTGAAAGACTGGCAAAATGGAGAAGATTTTTCAAAGTCCAACAATAAATTAGTAAGATGAGTTATATAACAAGTGGAACTTTGTTGGGTTAAAAAATAAGACCACCTCAAGTTTTATTTTTTTAAGCCATCAAGGATTGGATTTTTAAATGCAAAACCAGATATGACCATTCTTGCCTGTCCTTTACTTTTCTTTTCATGTAAACATTATTTTCTTGATCCATGGGGGTGGGGAGAGGGGAAGAGTCCCTTAGCTGTACTTCTCATTACAAAAAAAAACCCAACAAGATCAAGAGTGCTTTGGTGGGTTTGAGTCTGGGATATTTCTTTTAAGAGGTACTTGTGTGCAGCAGAGAGAAACCATCTTTACATCCTTAGGATGATGTGTGGCTTTTAGGAAATGCTAATACAACTGTTTAGATGATAAGCTGTAACTAGTCAAAAACATACCTACCTTTTCAATGTTTCTTAATGGTCTTTCCACACAGTGTTCCAGGTGATCACATGGAGTTTTACAGTAACTTCGCTCTTTTCCGTTTCTGCAAGAGAAAGGTAATCTGATACGTAATTCCCATTGTACGGTCATTCTGAGCTGTGAACTTCGACAATGTGTCAGTAACAGAAGTCAGCAGTCAGGCTGTATATTACGTTGTGGCAGCCATGAATCCAGGTTCTATTCGTGACCCAAATTCTGTAAATTATATAGGGGAATGATTCACTCAAGCCTACACAAGGACGTTAAAAATGCCTCTTATACTTATATGTCATGAAAATAATTTGAGAAAATACAAAGTTCTTAAGTATTACTGCCACCCTAGTTGTGCTGGAACTTCAGTTGTTTTAAAAGGATCCCATACTTATTAGTTCTTATGAAATTACAATAATCAACTCACTATGAATTTGGTAACCCCTCATATAAACAATTCTCAGAAGAGAGTATGAACTTAGCACTAAGAAGCATATAGGCATCTTAAACATCCTTTGATGATCAGCCTAAGAGAATTGTGTTTATTTTTTTGCTACATGTGAAAGTTCACTCTCAGTATCAAGTTTATTTTGTCCGCTAACTTTGTTAACCTTTCCAATTTCTTCAGTATTTGGTGTCCTTTCACAAAGGGCTGTTAGGATAGAACAGTTGCATCAGGGTTAAAGGTCAGAGCCATTACCATGTTAAACTTAAAGTATATATGCTGTTCCTTGAGTTCAAAATGTGTTTTTGATTACTTTTTAAAAATAAAAATGCCCGCAAGAGTATAATAGCAGTGCATGGGGCATCTATGAAAGACATACCTACTAAATTGTTGATAAAATGCCTAAAATATTTCAATTGATAAAGTCACCAAGGTCAGAAAAATGCTGAGTTTCATAAAAAGAATCATTTTGATGATTTTATTTTAACTAAAATAGCTAAACATGTGATAAAAATTCAGTAATTTGAACTTTAAAAAAATAGCAATATTCCTTCTCATCCTTTAAAATAATATTTATATGACAGGATGGTTAATGATTGAAACAATATCCATTTTTTGGAAATCATACTATCATAATGAATAACTAACTGAGAGATATTTTCCTGTAAAGGTTTACTGCTAATCCTTTAGTTGAAATTCATTTTACTCAAGAGACATTCACGCCATCACTTAGAAACAGTATTTGCAGACTTCACCAGGGTAACAGCTCTAATCCTTAAGGTAATCATCTTTCACCCTCCTCTCCAGTTCTTTCCCCTTTTAAGTCCTCACTGGTCTTTTAGAAAAACAGAAACCAGAAGACAGCTATTATTCTCCTCCATGGGACAGTTGACTCCATTCAGGCAAGTAATGTCGTTCTCTGTTTACCCTCATCTAAAACAAGTGCACAGGGTCACCGCCTTCACGCTGATGTTTTCCCAGAGCAACAAGAAAGACTATGGCAGGAGACAGCCAGATTACCAGCTATAAGAACCTGAGAAGTAAACTCCATTTACCTTTCTTAGTTTTGCATTCGATACTCAAGGGGAGGAAAAAGAGAACAAAAAGGTAAAGAGTAGGAGGAGGAAAATGAGGACAAAGAGGAGAGAAAAGGCCATTCTTCTATGGAAGAATTCATATCTGGAGTCAGCCTGAGCATCTTTTACTTGTGTTAATATTCATTAATGATATTACAAAGGATACCATAATTAGCAATAAGGCCAAAAAAGCCCCTTCATTATTACTTTCATTTCATTCCAGTATTTTCCAATATAATTTCAAGTCATAGATGCACTAGTACTTAAGAATGGATTACATGCTTTCATAAACCATAGCAGATAACAGGACTGCATACAGATTGTCTGTTTGTTTGTGTCAAAGAAACATTTGTCATGTAAATGAAGGAGATTTCTAAATTCTGTAGCAAGAATGAGTTCTTTAGGACTGAACCTGTTCTGTTCCTTTATGATTATTTTTTAATGTACCCACATACATCATTGGCAGTGGCTGTGGAAAGGCAGTCATTAATAGGCGTGACTAATAATGCACAATTGACTAAAATCATAATGCTTACAATTTGGTAATGAATAGTAGCCTCTCTCCAAATACGTAAACAATGTTTATCACCAAAAATACCTTCTGGATACTATAAAGATAAAATTTAATTCTGAATCTCAAGCTTGCGTTAAGTTCTGGAAGTTATTTAAATCACCACTTTCAAAAACATAACCTTAGTCCACGTAAAGTCCAAGTCTAAGTCCTTTCCTGGTCTAAGAAAGAAAAAACTACTCTCTTACTACCAGGAAACTTATTTTCACACTGCTTCTGCATGTTGTAGCAAGAATTAATCTAAATTAGAGATTTAACATATGCTTCAAAGGTTTGCTTTGTCCCATGTGCTTTTGTTTTAATTTACCCATGGTTCTAAGTTAGAAACATCCCAACCCCTGACCCTCTCCTCTCACCAGTTATCTGCAAGTTCTTTCAACTCAACCTTCACACATTGTCTATTGTCCATGCATGCATCCCCATAGCTATTGCCTTAATTCAAACCCTCATGTAATGCTATCCTAGGCAATGCGCAATAAAATAAAATAATAAAATCATGTTCTTAGGATGTCAGTGAAGCAAACACAATATGAAATATGACAAAAAACTTAGATTCAATGAATCCAGATTTTTAAAAGTAGAATTCATGGAAAGAAGTTATAATGATGACATTTAAGTTGTAGATGTTATTTTAATTTCATCATTTGTATATGCTTCGTGTAACGTGTATAGTGTCCCCAGAATTTTTTCAATGTCCAGATCTTTTTAATATTCCAATAAGGGCTTCCTCTGTCCTTCTTACGATCAGTAGTGAAAAATTTTCAGACTCATTAGTTCTGCTACTCACCTGCTTAATGAACTTGATGGATATGTAACACCCACAAGGGAAAGTTCACATTCCCAAGTTCTACAAGCCAGGCCCTCAATGATCTAGCCGGAGCTTGTCTTTTCAGTCTCACCTCTACACATTCACCTTTTGTCTTTCAATCACAACAAACTAACAGTTCTTTAGGCACAGGGACCTCCTGGGATCTTCTGAATCTTCCCATTCAATCTCATATATTGCTTTTCTTGTAGTTAATTCTAAAAACTGACTATATATTGCTCAGTATTCATTAAATTTAGGTCATTTTTCTTTTGACTAGTACTGAAACCTCTTTTGCTTATTCCACTTTGCTGTTTTATACATTCAGGTTCCAAACAATCCTACTTCATTATACTTCAAAGATGATATTTCAACTGGCAATGTCTTCCTCAGATACTTTGTTTTTCTAAAGACAGGATGTGGTTGTTTCAACCTGTTTTTGGGACACTCATATTATTATGCAAATACATAAATGAATTATAAAATCCACTTATTGACTCACATGTTGGTTCACCATATAAAATCAGCAAAAATGTCACCACAACTTCTATGTACCACACCCAAAACGAGAAGCTTCATGAGCTACCATACTATTAAGTAGCCTCAGAGATCCTTACCCACTATTTTAATGCTGAAATCCACAATGAGGTCATGTGAACAAAGCCTTCGGGTTCCCACAGAGTGTGGTTCACTCTTGAGGGAAAGAGAACTTTCACTCTCTCGAGTTTCCAAGGGCCAAGGGCACAAACCTTAGGAAGAGGGCCAGACCAGGATCCGTGGTCACTCAAGACAAGCTAATAATTTGGCATCCCTTTAAGCCTATATTCTTCAGCATTTGGCTGGCTTACTGTTTATTTAGAAAAGAGGTTGAGAAATCAGTACGAAAAATACAGAAAAAGAGTATTTTTCAGCTTCTCTTTTCTTGTCATGAAAAATCAACACAAACACAAACCAAAAGAAAAAGATGAAGCTTGTAAAGGCTAATTTTATGTCAATTTGACTGGGCCACAGAGTGCCCGGATATTTGCTCAAACATTATTCTGGGTGTTTCTGTCAGGGTGATTTTGGATGAGACTAACAATTAAATTAGTATATGAAGTAAAGCAGATTGCCCTCCCTACTGTGGGTAGGCCTCATCCAAACCACTGAAGACCTGAATAGAACAAAAAGGTGGACCCTCCCAGAGTAAGGGAGAATTCTTCCCACCTAATACGCCTCAAAGGAGGACATTGGCTTTTTTTCTCACCTTTAGACTCAAACTGAAACATCAGTTTTTCCTGGGACTCTAGCCTCCACTTTTGAGACTGGAACTCCAGCAGCAGCTCTCCTGGCCTCCACCTTGCCTCTTCGCCCTGCAGGTCTTGGGGACTGGCAGCCTCCATAATCATAAATTAATCTGTCTCCTTTTTTCTCTCCCTACCTATTTACATATATCTATATCTATATCTATATCTATATCTATATCTAATCTATATCTATGTCTATGTCTATGTCTATGTCTATATCTAATCTATCTATCTATCCACACACATACACATTTTTCACATGCTGCTAGAGGAAATTTCCTTTGGGGCTAGTTATGCGACTTGCTTCAGTCAATGAGATATGAAAGTCACATATTTCCACTTGCTGTCCTGCACAGCAGTGATCATGGCTGGTGGTCAATGACCCTCCAGCCTGGGTCCCAGAATGTACAAATGTTGAACAGACCTGAGTCCAGCTGAGAGCCAGGCCCAGCCGAAGCCCCTCTTATACTGGCTGAACCTCAACCAGAAGACTCATGAATGCAGGGATCTATGTTTATTGTTGCTAGCCACTAAGGTTTGGGTGGTTTATGAAACACCATTTGCAATAACTGAGCATTACATTCAAGCCTTTGGATTGTGGTTTCATTTCTAACACTGAACTGCTTTTCAACAACACACAGACCTTCATAAAATACAATTTAAACATTATTTTAGACTTCTATTATGGTTTAAGAACTTCAGCAATGTTTTAGTGCTTCCAGTCAACTGATGTCTTGGGCAGCAATATGGAGAGCCTAACCTTCATTTTGATCATGCCTAGAAAATAGGTAGCAAATATCTCCAAGGCAGGACAAGCACATGCAGGATCCCTATTTAGACTGGATCTTCATTCTCCCCTACAGAAGGAGCAGAGGAAGGGCCGTTACCTGCAAATCCCAAATAAAAAAAACAAAATTAAATTTAAAACTATAATTTTAAAGCATAAAAATCAGTTTTTAAACATGTCTCCAGACAGTTGTAACTATTAAGAATAGAATTAAAATAAATATTATTGTGAAAGAAAACGACCATAGTATGTACAGCCAGTAATTACAGAACATGTAGGTATTTTATATAGAATTTAGAATCCATTTTTTATGTCTTACTGTTTAATCACTTCCTTCCCCACTCTCTGACTGTGTGGTCCTGGCAGCTCCTTCCTGACTTCAAGGTTGGGCATGAGCTTAATCCTCAGATAAACTGAGGACTCATGGACATGTCTCTAGTACTTGGTTGATGGATGGAGTACTCAGAGGCTAAGATATCCCAATTCCAGGATGTTACTGATTGGGTGAGGCTGAAGCAACTGGAAAAAATGGACTTCATCTTTTGCTTAAGACTTAAAACCCGAGAGAATATAGGGCTAGGAGTTGGTGTTCAACCTGTCTAAAGCCAAAATGATGGAAACAGAGCCAGAGACTGATTCCTGATTCAAAACCCTTGAATTCTGACCTAAGCAATGTTGAAACTTTTTCATATAGATTAGTAACATGGTCCATTTTTGGCTAAGACAGCCTTACACTTACAAATTAAAAAGTTCCAAGTGTATACTGGAAAAACAAAGTTCCTGCATTCAAAAGCTTACTATATTACTTCCAGTCAAGATGGTGGTGCAGGCAGACATGGCTCACCTCTTTGCACAACGACATCAAAATTACAACTAAAATCTAGAACAGCCATCACCCAAAGCTGTCAAAAATTGAGTTAAATGGAAGTCTGACAGCTACAGAATTAAAGGAACAACATCCATGCAGACTGGTTGGAGGGGCACAGACGCAGAACAGGCTGGTCCCACACCCATGTGTGGTGGATAAAAATTCATCTTGGGAGTGAGGAGTCCCATCCCTCAAGGCCTGTCAGCCCAAGGTTCCAGTCCCAGAAAGATAAATACCCACAACTTCTGGCTACAAAAACCAGCAGGGATTGAGTCAATGGAAGAAACGGATGGAGCCCCAAAAAGTTCCTCTTAAAAAACCTACACATGGACTCACCTACTCAGACTCACTCTCTCTGACCTCCAGCCCTGGGCTAGCAACTTGAAAGGCACCAGTGACATACAGAGAGAAACTGAAGTGTCTGGCATCAAGTCAAACAGAGGCCATCATCCTTTTTCTAAACCCTTCCTGCTTAGAGCCACTGGGCTGGAAAGCTGATGCCATATCTGAGACTCCATCAATCTGGCTAGCACTGTTTGACCCACCTTAGAGATCCCCAGAGACTCTGCCCCATCCTACCTACAGGCCCACCCAAGCTTCTTTTCCAGATGAATGGCTGGTCTTGGTTCATATTGAACAACATCATAAATTCTCTCAAGCAAGCAACAGTTAGCCTCAGTGAGCCCCAGGCCCAGCACTAGCAGCAGCCAGCCTAGATTCATAGGTTGGCTTTGCCTGGGAATCTCCAAGCCCATCACAAAGAGAAGCCATCTCAGATTGCTTAATAGCTCAGGCAGGGTAGCCTCAGGCAAAACACAGGTGGGGGCTGACCTTGGCCTGAACCATCTGGGAAACCCCAAGGCCAGCACACCCTGCGGACAGCTATAGACCACATCAGAGCACCTCCACCCTGCTTCTGTACCACTGATCCTCCACATAGGGTGGAGGTTGATGGTAAGTGGTCACAGCCAATCCTTGCAGCTGAGTGGCCTGTGTAAATCTCTCCCATTGATCTACAAACCGCAACCATGGCTCAACTACAAGAGGAGGGTATACTCAGTTCACACAAAGGGCATACCTTGAGTAACCAACTTGGGTGATAAGGGAAGCTATGCCACTGGACCCTACAGGACACCTACTACATTAGGCCATACTACCAAGACACGGAGTCAAAGCTGCTATACCTAATACATAGAAACAAACACAGGGAAGTTGCCAAAATGAGGAGTCAAAGAAACATGGCCCAAATGGGGGGAAAAAAGATCAAAACTCCAGAAAAAGAGTTAAATGAAATGGAGATAAGCAATCTATGAGATGCAAGGTTCAAAACAATGCTTATAAGGATGCTCCAGGAACTTAGTGAGGATCTCAACAGTATAAAAAAGATCCAGTCAGAAACAAAGGATACACTAATTGAAATAAAGAACAATTTAACAGTAGAGTGGATGCAGCTGAAAATCAAATCAATGATTTGGAATATAAGGGAGCAAAAACCAACCAATCAGAACAAGAATAAATAAGAATCAAATGAGGATAGTATAAGCAGCCTCTGGGACAACTTCAAGAGGTCCAACAATTGCATCTTAGGGGTGCCAGAAGAAACAGAGAAGAAGCAAGAAATTGGAAATCTATTTGAAAAAATAATGATAGGAAACTTCCCTAATTTGGTGAAGAAAATAGACATGCAAGTCCAGGAAGCACAGGGAATCCCAAACAAGATGGATGCCCACTCTAAGATACCTAATAATTAAAATGCCAAAGGTTAAAGATAAAAGAGAGAATCTTAAAAGCAGAATGAGAAAAGAAGTTAGCTGCCTGCAAGGGAGTTCCCATAAGACTGTCAGCTGATTTCCCAAAAGAGACTTTGTGGGCTAGAAAGGATTGGTAAGAAATATTCAAAGTCATAAAGAGCAGGGACTGACAGCCAAGATTGCTCTACTCAGCAAAGATATCATTTAGAATTGAAGGGCAGATAAAGTGCTCTCCAGACAAGAAAAAACTAAATAAGTTCACCATCACCAAACCATTATTATATGAAATGTTAAAGGTCAAAACTATGACCTTTTATGAAAAAGATCAAAACTATGAACAATAAAATGGCAAAAAATACACATCTATAAATAATTGAATCTAAAAAAACAAACTAAGCAAACAAGAAGAACAGAGACAGAATCATGGATATAGAGAGCATTTTGATGGTTGCTGAGGGGAGGGGGTTTTGGGGGATGGATGAAGAGGTGAGGGGATTAAGAAGTACAAATAGGTAGTTACAAAATAGCCATGGAGATGCAAAGTACAGTATAGAAAATGGAGTAGCCAAAGAACTTATATGTATGACCCATGGACATGAACAATGGTGTGTGGATTGCCTGAGAGAGTGGGGGTGCTGGGTGGAGGGGGAGCAAGGAGAGGAAAATCAGGACAACCCTACTAGCATAATCAATAAGATATAATTTTTGAAAAACTTACTGTATTAAATCAAACTATGGTAATAATTTAAAAGTTGATTTACATTGACGATGGTAGAGGTGATTAGCCAGATACTGACTAAGTGGGGCACACAATAGTTTAATCTTATCAATAACCATTTTATTGAGCATCTACTACATGCCAGGAACTCTGATGGGAACAAAGGGTATGGCAGTGAATAAAAAAGAAAAAAAAAAGCCTTCCTCACATAAGGCTTATATACTATTTTAATGGGGAAAATGAGTGATAGACAAAATAAATAAGTGACAGAGTATATTAGTGAGTGAAAAGAGCTACAGAAAAAAATAATGAAGGAAATTAGGAGAACCAGCAGGTGGTAGTAGAGATGGGGAGGATACTGTGCTATTGAATAGTCAGAGAAAATCTCAGTGAGGATAACATTTGGGCAGAACCTTGAAGAAGGTCAAGAAGCAAGCCACTTGGACATGAGGAAAGAAATTCTAGCTATAAGGAACAGCAAATGCAAAGAAGTTCTAAGTCTAAAGTATGCATCTCATGCTTAAGGAATAGGAAGGCAGTCAGTGCGGCTGGAGCAAAATGAGTGAGACCAGAAACAGAAGATAGGATCAGAAGTTAACAGGGGTCGGGTCCATGTTCAACTTTTTTGGCCATTTTAAAGAGAATACCAAGTCACTCTGCTTAGTTACAGTGTATTTTTTAATTTTAAAGTGCAAAAAAGTAGCTCTATTGCCTTCCCCAAAGACGGAATATGCTCTGGAAGAGAAATGAGTTGTTCATAATATTCTTTGCCTAATATAATCTTATGGTTTTAAACAACTGAGTCAATGGAATATTATAATTACTGGCATCACTAATAACTGAGAGATAACCTTAAGAATGTTACTATTTCATAATTAGAATTCTGCAGCAGCCTAGGATTGTAATTTTCTTAGTGATGGATTCTGGACCTTTGAACAATACGTTAAATATATTTTGGTTAAAGCTGAGTAAACCTTCAGTTGTTATGATGTATGCTCAAGTGACTATTGAGTTAATTAAGTCATGTGACCTAATGTAGAGCTGAGATGTCATGAGACAGGAGAAGTACATTCTGATACAAGATCTTAAGGTGCATAAAATAATTTTATATTGATATTTATTGCTTAATATCTTCAAATGTATTGCCAAAATCTATTAATAGAAAATTTATCTCAGATGAAAACTTTTGGTTTGAAAATAAAGAAAAACCAACATTTTCCTCTCATTTGCAGAAAATAATATCACTTTCAATAAGGACAGAATGAAACACAAACAACATCTTTAATGAAACTCAGAGAAAGCTGACATAATGAATCCCAAAATTAGTGCAAAGGCAATCAACAGCAATGAAATTAAAACAGTGAATAAAAAGAAGTGTGGAGAAATTGCCAGTGGCTGCATATCTTAGAAAAGGCTGGCGGGAAGTACTTCTGCCAGGAGAGGAGAGGTATTCTGGGTTGCATGGCCAAAATCCCTTGTTTGGAAAAACAAGACTAGAGCACTGGGCTAGTGGCCACAGAGTCCCTGGACCTGGTTTGGTTTTATGAAAACAGAGGTGGTAAGGGCTGGTTTAGCAATGGCACTTGATATACTTGATATATAAGCATTAGTGAGTCTGTCACTGGACAGTGAAAAGAAATGAGTTTCACATTGTGAACATCCTAACATCTGCCAGGCTCCATTAACTGGAGTAAAGACTCAAAGAAATCACAAAAAAACCTGAGTTATATAAAAATTTCTGCAAGTCTACCACATGGGCATAGCACATTTGTCACATGAAACCCCTGTGAATGACTAATCCGTAAAAAAATTGAGAAATTAAAAGAGACAAGCACAGGATTGGTATACATTCGCTGAGAAAAAAGGAGGAAAGGAAAAATAAAAAATAGCAATCATACAAATTCAACAGACTATCATCATAAATCAAAGGAAATTTTTGAACAAATATTGCACTATAAGTTTACAAAATTTGAATAAGCTTACTGGCTTTCTAGACCAAAAGGACAAAGGACAGAGCTCAAAAGGATGAAAGAGGATAAAACATGAGGTTGAAGAGTTCAGGGAAGCTTTGGAAGGTTTTTGTAAAAATCAAAGAAATGAACATGACACTATACCAGTTAGCGCTGATAATGCTTAATACACAATGAGAGACAGAGACCACCAGGATCAGAAAATCATTGCACATGGACATAGCAAATAAAGAGTGAAAGAATTTGACAGAAACTGATGGATATAAAATGTAAGCGATCAATGTCAACACACATATAACTGGCATTCCTGCTTTAAAATCTGATATGGAAATTAAATGTTAAAACATTTTTTTTAAATTCCATATGTAAAATATGACTTGAATGTGTAGATTGCAAAAGCAAACTCTATTCCAGGATAAACTGATGCACAGTGGTCTACACCAAGAACTAAAATTCCTGAATTGCAGAGGTAAATAAAGAGTTCTTTGGGCTCTAGCAAAAAAATATGGTCACTTTTAAGGTGAAAAATTATCAAAATGGTCTCAGGAATTTTTAATAAATATTGAATCAGGAAACTGTGAAGAGATTCCTGCAAAATCCTTTAAGAGAGAAGGATCCAAGGAATGTTTACCAACCCCACACTGATCTTCAAATACAAAGCTACCAAACAAATATTTCTGTAACATGAAGGAACTCAAAATGTTATGCCCATCAGCCCTTTTTATAAAGACTACTGGACATTTGTTCAACCAATAGAAGGTTAAATTGATCAAATACAGCAAAAATCTTGGTATCAGTAAAAGAGTAATAAAATACCCCTAAGAAAAGCAAAAAGAAAGAATTATATCTAAAAGCAACAAGCAGTAGAACTAGTAAGTGAATTCGATGCTGCGTCCCTGGAGAAAACTGATAATAATGACACTAATGATAAAATAGGTAACACTGTACCAAAAAAGTATTGTTTATTAACTTGATCCTAAGAGTAATCCAATGAAGTATGCAGTATAATATCCCATTTTGTAGATGAGAAAACTAAAAAATACAGAAGCTAGAGAACTTTCTCCAGGTCTCATAGATAGTAAATATATCTTGAACTAAGCTTGTTTTTATGATATGATTCAATATATACACTGGAAAATGATAACCACAGTAAGTCTAGTTAATATTGTCACCATATGTAGGAACATAATTATTTTGCTTATGATGAGGACGTTTAAGATCTGCTCTCATAGCAACTTTCAAATATGCAATTGAGTATTAACCATAGTTGCCATGCTGTGCATTACATGGCACACAAGCCACTACTTATACCACTTCACAAACAAATGTGGAGCTGAGTTACTTTTTTAAAGGGACCTTGAGAGAGAAGGGAGAGAAAGCATAATTTTATAAACTAAGAAATTATAAGAAGAAATAAGTAGAGTACCAGGAGAAATTAAAGAATTCTAGGAGTATTTTGCTCACCCACATTTATGCAAAACATTTTGAACCATTTGAATGAAATAGATACATTTTTAGGGATATATAATTTATTTAAATTTGGTACAAAAATGAAAGTGTGGACTAATTTTATTACTAAAAGAAATTTTAAAAATTGCCAAACAGCTACCTCCTTTAGCTCCTCCCAAAAAACCCAAGCCAAGACTACTCACAGTCAAACTCTACTGAACAATTATGAAATGAAAAATTCCAATGGTATATACACTTCATAAAGCATAGAAGAAAAAAGGCTTCTAGTTGTTTTAAATTAAGATGGAATTACAAATAGAGAGATGATAGATAGATTTCAGATAGCTAAATAAAGATCATCTATCTATCTATCTATCTATCTATCTGTCTATCTATCTGTCTGTCTGTCTGACACCCTCTTACTGGTTTTGCCCATCTTGTGGAACCCTGGTAATAGGAAGGTAACTGTGTGCTTAGGATGACAGATGCAGGAAAGAAACTTTTTTTTTGCCATATCTTCTCCGCCAGTGTCAGAGCAACTCAGGAGAGAAGCTGAATTGCAGAAACAGGACTATCTGACTTTAAAACTGGTACTCCACAAACAATGGCCATGAAAAACCTTCTTTTGCTTCTTTATGTGTTATAAACATAAAGATATATTCAAAAGTGGCCAAATCCTTATATCCAAAGAACTACAAGGTTAAAGCTAGTTAAAACAATATTCCACATTCAGAGAGATTCAATTCAGGTGGGGTTTTTTTTAAATCTTGTTTTTGTTTTTTTTACATAACAAAAAATGATTAGTTCTTCTTCACAGTTCTATTTGATAAAGACAGACAAATTAAACTAATAGACCAAGATTGCATTAAACTTCCATTTGACTGGTTAAAATAAAACATAAAACTGTTCAAAGTGATTTTGCTCACAGTTTTGGGGATTTCTCAGCAATAAGATTAATTTCAAATAATTTTTAAAAATCCCTTAGATTTTTCAATTATGACTTCCAGCCAAGATGGAGGCATAGGTAGACACACTGTGCCTCCTCACACAAGCAAAATAGGGACAACAATAATTCAGAAACAAATAACAACCAGAACTGACAGAAAATTGAACTGTATGGAAGTCCGACAACCAAGGAGTAAAAATAGACATATTTATCCAGACCGGTAGGCGGGGCGGAGACCAACGGCCAGGCAGAGAAGGGTTGAGGCATAAAAAGCAGTGGCACCAGGCACACAAGGCACCCCGGGTGCACAAGACTGCAGCGGGTGGACCCTGGGCATGCAAGCAGTGGCTGGCAGACCCCGGGCGTGGAGTGGCAATGGGTAAAACCAGAGAGGTGGCAATTGTGAAGCAAGGCACTGCACTCGAGGCAGCTGGCTGACCAGGCAGTCCCATGTTTGTGGGCAGATAAACCAGGTGAAACTGGGGAGTGAGACAGACTGCACAGCCCAGGGTCCAAGTGCCGGGAAATAAGGCCTTGAAACACCAATTGAAAACACCTGTGGGAGTTTAGGTGCCGTGAGAGACTCCCAGCCTCGCAGGAGAGTTCATTGGAGAGACCCACAGGGTCCTAGAACGTACACAAGCCCACCAAATGGGAATCAGCACCAGAAGGGCCCAGTTTGCTTGGGGGAAGTGTCTGAATGGACTGAAATGCAACAAAGAGCGGAGCAAGCCCCATTGTTCCCTCTCAGACCCCACTGCCACATACAACGGCACAACACAGAGACGTGGGTTGCCCCGCCTGGGTGAACACCTAAGGCTCAGCCCCTCATACGTAACAGGTGCGACAAGACAAAAAAAAAATGACACAAACAGAAGAACAGATTAAAGCTCAGAAAAAATACAACTAAGCAACCAAGAGAGAGCCTACCTATCAGGTGCATAGTTCAAGGCACTGGTGATCAGGATGTTCACAGAATTGGTTGAATTTGGTCACAAATTCGATGAACAAATGAAGGCTACACTAAGTGAAATAAAGGAAAATGTACAGGGAACCAATAGTGATGGAAAGAAAACTGGAACTCGAATCAATGGTGTGGACCAGAAGGAAGAAAGAAACAACTAAACAGAAAAGAAGGAAGAAATAAGAATTCAAAAAAATGAGGAAAGGTTTAGGAACCTCCAGGACATCTTTAAACATTCCAACATCCAAATTATAGGGGTACCAGAAGAAGAAGGAGGAACACACCAAAGCACATCATCATTACATTAGCCAAGATTAAAATGAAGGACAAAATCCTAAAAGCAGCAAGAGATAAGAAGACAGTTACCTACAAAGGAGTTCCCATCAGACTGTCAGCTGATTTCTCAAGAGACCTTACAGGCAAGAAGGGGCTGGAAAGAAGTATTCCAAGTCATGAAAGTCAAGGACCTACATCTAAGATTGCTCTATCCAGCAAAGCTTTTATTTAGAAAGAAAGGGCAGATAAAGTGCTTCTCAGATAATGTCAAGTTAAAAGATTTCATCATCACCAAGCCCTTATTTTATGAAATGTTAAAAGGACTTATCTAATGAAAAGAAGATAAAAAACATGTATAGTAAAATGATAGCCAACTCACAATTATTAACAACTACACCTAAAACAAAAACAAACTAAGCAAACAGCTAGAACAGGAACAGAACCACAGAAATGGAGATCACATGGAGGGTTAGCAACAGGGGAGTGGGAGGGGGAGAGAGGGGTGAAAGGTACAGAAAATAAGTAGCATAGATGGTAGGTAGAAAATAGGCAGGGGGAGGGCAAGAATAGTATGGGAAATGTAGAAGCTAAAGAACTTATGACACAGGGACATGAACTAAATGGGGGAATGTGGGTGGGAGAGGGTGTGCAGGGTGGAGGGGAATGAAGAGGGGGAAATGGAACAACTGTAATAGCATAATCAATAAAATATATTTTTAAAAAATTCCTTAGATTTTCTATAGATTCATTGTAATTTGGCAGAAATGGGGTGATAAAAAAAATGTATACCTTCTGTTTCTGGATATCAGATGGTATGATAGATGTATAACTTTTGCTGAGAAATAAATTTTCCCTGGATAACCTTATTGTAAAAGGAAAATATCTATTTATTTAAAAACTAACTTTATTTTTGAGGCTACATATTAATTTACTATTATAATTCTTATAACTGGATTTGTATCTTAGATTCAGCTTTAACTAACTAATTTGAGTACCTACTACGTGCCATATGTTTTTATATAGTATTTCAGCAATCTTCATAACAATCTTTTGTCATAATTCTAAACCTCTTGGTGAGTTAACTGAAGCTAAATGTACCTGTTCTGTCCTGTCCGAAACTTTCCAATTGTGATTAGAAAGACTGGTCGTCATCTTCATGCTTGAAACCGTGAGACCAGCCTGCCTCTAGCTTGTTAATCATTTGTCCGACAAATAGAAGACACCAGAGACTTTGTAGAGTGAATTTTTATTTACATCACTTTCCTACTGAAAGCCTTCTGTTTCTGATTAGTTTTACAATCAAGTTAGTCCTTTGAATTGAGAAGCTAACAGCTAATTACTTGATACTTGATTACTACAATTTGACACAGTATTTATTTTCCAGTTACATCATTCACAATTCTGTCCCCTAATTATAAAGCTTCTTTCGTATTTCCTATCATTCCTTGAGAAATCTGTTTCAACTTCAGCTCTTCCCTAAGGCTATTCCAGGCTAAAGACAAACTCACCCCTGCATGTTTACACACTCACTGGTGCACACATAAACACCTACAACTGATCATATATGTATACATGGGTTTTGTTGTTGTTGATGGTGGTGGTGAATGTAGTTACTGTGTTTCAACCATCCTTTGTAAATGTAGTATGTGGAATATTGTAAACTAGGGGGCCTTCGTAAATTTTAGTTGCCATCCTTTTTATTTTCTTCCGATTATAAGCACCTTGAGGGCAGTGTTGCCATTTCATTCACCACCTGGCTTGTTATGGCTCTTCTAATATGGCAGGTGTTCAATAAATGGAATTGAATAAGAATCTGTGGCTGACTGATTAACTTCTTGGCAAGTGGAATATATTTAATATTCCCCTTGAGTTCACAAATGGCTTATGCACTTCACAAAGCACCACACTCCCAATCATTCTGGCCTCGCAGGAACCTGACCAACTTTTAAATAAAACATTAAGGGCCCTAAAACTAAGACTGTCTTCTATCCACATGGAGTGTTTTCACTTTTATTACCCTATTGTTGCACACATATTAGGCTGGAATATGGTTTACACACTAGAACCTTCCAACCTCCAACCCGGGAGTCTTGCACTGGCCTTCGCGTGCTTTGTTTTCTTTGTGAATCGCGGATTAGAACTGCAGCCTTTCTGACCTGCAATAAAACTCACACATTTCCTTCAACATATGCTACCACACAATGAATTTCATTGAAGGAAAAAATAAATGTGAATTCTACCTGACTGATGCTTTTCAGCTTTGGGGTGCTGTGGTTAGCAAGATCAAATCATGCCAGTATGTCAGGTCGCACCAGGAACTTCAGGCCTCCATAAATTCTGATCCTGGAAATCGCATGAGAGAATTAGAAAGAGTATTTTTCTTTGTCAAGACTTCTAAATTTTTTTTAGACTTCAGGCCCTTCTGCTCTACTTGCTGTTATTTCTCAGACAAAGCAAAATCAGAAGTCGTATTTCAAGAGAGGAAGTGGCACAAGACAAACGGCTGGGGAAAAGCTTGCTACTGGAAAATGCCCTTTAATAGATTTTACTAGAATATCACACTTCAGTTTGTTTGCTTTATTTCCCTTCTCCCCCTTTGTAATAGGACTACATTTTGGAAGATATACATTATCCATACCCACACCAACATGCATGAGGGTTGATTTGACTATATTAATACTAACATTATTAAATGAAGGGTTATAAAATAGACTTTTGTAGTTATACCTTTATCATTTTAAAAGTTTTGTAAGAAAAGGATCTTATTTATCTATCACTGAAAAATACTGCTGCAAAACTATTCTCATAGAGAATATATATAGAGAGAAAAAGACATGTATATGTGTATATATACACACACGAATATGCTCATATTGTTTGCCCTTTTCTACATAAAAACCCAGGAAAAGAAGGTTCTCACTTCTTAAAAAATACATATTTTTAAAAGACTTTATTTATTTATTGTTAGAGAGAGGGGAAGGAAAGGAGAAAGAGAGGGAGAGAAACATCAGTTTGTGGTTGCCTCTCACATGCTCCCCACTGGGGACCTGGCCTGCAACCCAGGCATGTGCTCTGACTGGGAATCAAACCAGTGACTCTTTGGTTCATAGCCTGTGTGCTCAATCCACTGAGCCACACCAACCAGGGTGTAAAACAATACATATTTTATATCCACTTTAGTGTTATTCACATTATTAAGGAAACATTTCTACAAGTTATATAGTATTAATTTTTTTCTATTATAAATACATTCAAAGCAATCATAATCTTGACTATCTTAGCAGACAGGGAGAAGGAAAAATACCATTTTATTCCATCATAAATTATGGTATTGGTTTTTAGTATCCCTTTAAAAATATTTTCAAAATTAATGTAGTTTGTTTCTTTAGAGTAATCTTAGATTGACAGAAAAATTGAGCAGATAATACACAGACTTCCCATATACTACCCCTCCCCAGTTTCTCCCATGATAGACATCTATCACTGACGTGGCACACTTTTAATAGTCTTTCAAAATATGTTTTTGCTAAATAAATATTTTAATGCTGCAGATTTGCTTAATAAAAGCAGAAAGAGCATTATTTTTAAGTGAACACTTTACGTTTATAACAAAGGCATGCAAACGTACCTTTAAATACACAATACACCATTATTCTGTAAGAGATAAATAGAACCTACACAATCTTCCTATTTTTATGCTCTTGTATAAAATCTGAGACCCACTTTGAAGCATTCTTTTAGCAACACACGCACACAACAGCTTGTTTATTTTCTGAGGCCCGCGGGCACTTCTCTGCACCGTGTGCTGATTGCTCTGACTTTGGCGCAGGCTCTTCGCCGGGCTGCTTGCCTCTGTCTGCTGCATCTGTGTTTACACAATTTGTGGGATCACTCAGAGCCCTGCTGCAGGTCCTTCAGCTTCTTTCAAGACCAGGCCTCAAGGAGTCTAACCAAAGTCCAAGTCACCCAGATCAGTTACTCTGAAAAACTTACCCTGGTCAGAATCTGCCTTCCACTGACATTTTGATGCAAAATCCCAGGCAACATATGCCCTCCACTGAGGATACGTGGTTTGTAAAAGTGGGAATTCAAAAGGTTGTTGATAAATTACTCTATAAGACCTTCACTATTAATTTCTGTCAGGAGACAGTAAAATAGTAAAGAGTGTCTAACATTGTTCCAAAAACAACACTTTCTGCTACAGGGTAGAACTCTCTGCAGTGCCAGATTGAAATTAATCTTGCCCGGTTGGTTATTGAGTGCTGTCCCAAATTACTCAGCGGGAGTTAAACAGAGGTATTGTTCTTACTTCAGAGTAAAAAATCTAAATTCGTGTACTGTTGTATAATGTCAGTAATGCAGGTTTGAGGTGGAGGGAAGAACAAAACCGTAAAGATTAAAACTCAGGTCCACCAATAAAATCATATAAAAAGTAGCTGGTGTCTTAGGACTATTCTAATAGATCAAATATATCGCTTATTCAGTGTGAGATTCAAAAATATATTTAAAAGTAACAGGTTTATTCAAAAAGTTAACTAAAGCACATACAAATTCATAGTATATATGTTACATTTTTAATCCTTTAGTCGTTTTTATAAAAATCAGCAGGCTTCAAACTCATTGTAGTTTTGTTACAATGTAGGTTGATAAATTTGTTTCCTCCCTGTCATTATAGGGCAGTGAGATGCAATATGTCTTTGGGCAATGACCTTGAGTTTGGGAATCACTCCAGTTACTGCTACTCTCTATCACTGCCGGTTATCCAGCACCTATATTATATATTTCCTCTTCAAAATATTGCTCAAAAAAGTTTACCTAATGTACACAAAGTATGTGAAGATTACAAAAACATTATTTGTAGTCTTGAAGGTTGCTTACTGTTGTTCATTTTAACATAGTTTTCCTCCAAAATTATCTGTGTCACATGGTAGAAAGTGTCTACATTATGCCTATATGATGTTACTTTTCACTGGCTTTTGACAGTGTTAGACAGAGCATGGTTAGATGAGCAGGGTATCGGAAAGTCCATTTATCTTGAGGATGGTCTAGTGTGGGTTGATCAGAGGAAGAAGGAAAGGTAGGGTTACAGATTTCCCCATTATCCCATTTATTCTACTGACCAAGATGACAGAGCTGAGCATGTGCACCTGACAACCCATTGCTATGAGATACACTGAGTTTCTTGGTGTTACCATTTCTACTCCAGCAGGAAGCCCGGCTGAACTGGCTCAAATGAAGCATCTATTCTGTATCTGAAAGTAAGGTAGGTGTTAGGAAACCAAGATTCATTGCATGCTGATGTTTGACTCAAAGAATGCTTGTTATAATGAGAAGAAATGATAACAGAGGACAAGTAATAAAAGCTTTGTATCATAAGACTTATGATATAAGACTTCTTACATAAGAATTTTTTCTGTTCATTTTGTTTTGTTTTTACACAAAGGAAATTCCAAATCTTTAGGTTTATTGGTCACCTTCTTAGGAGATTTCTAATAATAAAGCTTGAAAATTGCTTTTCCCAAAAAAGAAATAAACAAATACATTCTTAGTTTTTAAATCAAATGACAACTTCTACTGCATATTTTACAAGCAGCTTAGGAAGAGAACAAACTAAAATAACAACTAAATTAATCTGGCTTATTGGAAACCCTAGATGTATAAAAACAAACGAAACTTAAAATTGTGTTTTGGTTGTTAAACCTATAAATGTATATTCATTTTTTGATGCATAAGTTTCAAATTCTCTTGTCCAAAATAAGGATCAATTATTTTATCAGAACTTAGTAGCATTCCAAAGAGAAAGAAAAGCATCAAATGGAACACTTAACAGATATTACACATGGGAAAGACTCTGAACAAATTTATACTTATCTGTTGGGAAAAGTCATGTCATCTATTAAAATAAGGTCATTTGGATACTTCCAAAATACAATCGCCTAGTAGAGGAAAGTTTATTTGCAGGGTGAAGTTGTATTTTAGCTTTTTTTTTTCTTGTTACTCAAATACCATCTAACCCTGCTTCTTATTTATGTTTGCCATACATGGATTTATTCTCTGCAAGTAGATAAATATTTACCACATGAAGGACTAAAATTAAACTGATCAATAGAATACTGTACAAATGAAGCATGCAGTTACTTCCTTCTTCAATTTCCTGTCTTGAGCTCCTTTTCTGAGTAAATCCTTTTGGCCATAAAATTCATTGAATCTACCACAAGACAGATAGGCTACAAGGATTCCAAATAGATTTAGAAACTTGTTCATTATGTTTTGAAAAACATTACTTCTTGCTTAGATCATTGATCTGGTTTAATTAATAAGGAGACCAAAAGAGGAATTAAAACTAATCTTTAGCCACACTGCTGGTTTTATATTTTTTTCCTGCATTTTACATTCATTAATTTACTTTTTCTTATTTTTATATGGTGGTCACATTATTCATTCACCTGTTCTCATTTCTGGTAAAAGTTAACAAAATATTTTTCCCAAAATGATATGTGTGTTTGGTAAAACATAAATTATAGAATTGAAAAAGATATTTTTATTCTTTTTTTTAAGTAAAGAAATTTTCTTACCCTTCTTTTTCCTGTGTCTGTAAGGGGGAAAAGGTACATCTACCCTAGGTTTAAAAGTTTCCCTGAAATCTGAAAATCTTCCAGCTGTATCTTGAAAAAAGAAGACTTTGGCTTCTCACTCGTTTTCCTGTCTGTGGATAGGATCCCGGCCGTTTTCATAAACAGCAGCCAGCTGTTCAACTTCCAATCCTCTTCAACAATCTTCCACTTTTCACATGGGAAACACATCTTGATTGCATCTTCTTCTCCTGCTTAAGTCAAGAAACTCATTAAAGATTTTGAATATAAACACTTCCTTAACCAAGACGCTCAAAAAATGTACTCAGCTGCTGGTTGGAACCCAGAAGTTGTCCATAAGTTTCAATGACCTCCTCTTATTTATTAAGCAGGTTGTTCAGAGATGTTTTGGAATCTTTAGAACAAGAAACTATTAAAGTCAGAGGACTGCCAAAGGGCAAGTATATGCTGGGCACTTATGAGAACTAGTCAATGCTATTTTAAAAAGTCTGCTACATATAAATGTTACAGGAGCAACAGATGGTTTTAGCCTTCACTACCTGTTCCACCATATACGTGCCCTGAGAAGAGTAGTACCGTTGTGTGGGGTGGCCAAACTTATTGTCACCAGGATCCTGCCTCCAAGAATAATATAAAACAAGGAATACAAAGCCCTAAGTTAATCTATCACATAGGAATCTAAATGCTTTATGTTGTTAAATGAAGACACTACAAACATAAAAAGGATAGCAGGTAGATTTAAAAAATTGAAGGAGAAGGAATAAATAAAAATACAGATAAATTTCAAAAACAATCCAATTGAAAAATGGGCAAAGAACCTGAATAGACACTTCTCCCAGGAGGGCATACAGAGGGCCCAGACACATAGGAAAGGATGCTCAGCATCACTAGCCATCAAAGGGATGCAAATTACAACCACAATGAGATATCACCTCATACCTACCAGAATGGCCATTATTAATAAACCAACAAACAACAAGTGCTGGTGAGGATGTCGGGAAAAGGGAACCCTAGTGCACTCTTGGTGGGAATGCAGACCAGTGCAGCCACTGTGGAAAACAGTATGGAACTTCTTCAAAAAACAAAAGATGGAATTGACTTTTGACCCAGAAATTCCACTGGGATTGTACCCTAAGAACCCTGAAACGCCAATTCAAAAGAACCTATGCACTCCAATGTTCATAGCAGCACAATTTACAATAGCCAAATGCTGGAAGCAAACTAGGTGCCCATCAGTAATAAATGAATGGATCAAAAAACTATGGTACATTTACACAATGGAATACTACACAGCAGAAAGAAAGAAGGAGCTCCTACCCTTTGTGACAGCATGGATCAAACTGGAGAGCATTATGCTAAGTGAAATAAGCCAGGCAGAGAAAGACAAATACCATATAATCTCACCTATAAGTGGAACCTAATAAACAAAACAAAGAAATGAGCAAAATAGAACCAGAGACAAGGAAATAAAGAACAAACTGACAGTAAGCAGAGGGGAGGGTGGAGGAGGATAATGGGGGAAAGAAGGAGAAGGGTCATCAAAGAATATGTATGAAGCACCCATGGACAAAGCCAAAGTGGGAAAAGATTGAGGGTGGGAGGGGAGGTGGGGGTGGGTGGGACAGGGGAAAGTGGTGGCAGGAAAATGGACACGTCTGTACTTGAACAACAATAAAAAATGCAAAATAATAAAGGCAGGTAAAAATACTTAAGTTTTCCTTAGATTTTTCAAATTGAAGAGAAATACTAATTATGCTCAAATAATATTTACTTTTTGCAAAAATTATCAGGTGAAGAGAACATTACTGTTACAGAATCCAAATGATGAGAGTTAATATTGCAGGAAGACTTTCTGTTGTTTTTAGACAAAGGAGGGACAGATACAAACATGGCCATGGGCATAAATATTGCTCTAGATATACCTCCTACTTATACATGGACTACCATATGGGAATGGAAGAGGTAGGAGATAAGAGGGGGAAAACAAACAAAAAAAACCTTTCTACATGGTAATTCAAATACTTAATGAAGACAAATTCCTGATTGAAAAATTATTTAACCAGTGTTCCCACAGAATATTATGAAATGCTTTTTCAACATATACATAATGTTAAAAAATAATAGTCTTTCTAATGATCCTTAATAGCAAAGGTGTTACATGAAATCCTAACTCAGAGTCTGTTTCTAGTGAAGCTATGTGTATATTTTCCTTACTAAATCAGTGCTTATAAGTTTGCAATTCCATAGGGAGCTTTGAACTAAGGAACTTCAGCGAATGGAAGGATAAATATCAGAGGGTTTCCTGCTAAGTAATTTAAAATGTCAACAGAGTGTGAAGTTTAAGCATCCTGGAGTGTTTTGAAATCAGATTATGGGTACCTTTTCTGAATATTTATAATTAGTCAATTAGCTCTACCACTAAAAAAATCAGTTTTTTTCATAATTCACGTACCTCTACAATTTGTTAAAAGATACAATGCAAACACAATTTATACAAAAGAAATTTCTCAGATTGACCTTGCAATTCTGCATCTGTACCCGCCAGCAACCCTGGACTTGCCATGAAAATATTCTCTCAAGAGGGAAAGGAACAGATCGAATCTCAAGAATAACTTAAAACTTTGAAAAAAGACTATAATTTTAGATATACATAAAATGTCCCCATGCATAAAACACTTTGACAGCCATCACGTCAGCTGATTGTCTCAACAGCCCTGAAGTTGGCAGGGAAATGCCATTTTCCCATTTCCCAGATAAAGAAACTGAAGCTCCAAATAATTACATGCCTTGTCTTAAAACAATGAGCTACTTAAACTGTGAGACTTGAATTACAACCAGTTACATCTAACTCCAATAATCCTCCATTCTTAAATCATCTGCCAAAGTAGCTACCCTGGAATTAGAGACCAATCATTTTTAAAAATCAAAAAGTAATAGACTATTTTTTTTGCTTTCTAATTAAAATGTGTCTTTTGGTATGAAGAAAAAGATAATTTAAGAACACTGAACATGCAGCAATTAGTATTGCTCTCAATTTTCTCCTGGGGAGACAGGTGCTGGTGAAGACCCTCTTCCGTATCTGAGGTTAATATAGCTTTATGTGTAGTGTCTCTGTCTGTTACTGGTGCATAGCCGAGGTTTAGAGAAATTTCCCAAACACCAAAACAATCTAGGCAGGATTTAAGGCTTTTGTAAGTAGTGTTGAGCTTTAGGAAATGAAGAAGTGTGAGATCAATGGCTTTTAAAAACCAATAGTGAGCCCTGGCTGGTGTGGCTCAGTGGATTGAGTGCCAAAAGCTCTACTTGAGGGGAAGACAGAAGTCATGTGTAAATGTTTTATCCAGCAAGAAGTCTGCGAACCCAAAGGTCGCCAGTTAGATTCCCAGTCAGGGCATGTGCCTGGGTTGTGGGCCAGGTCCCCAGTTGGGGGTGTGTGGAAGACAACCACGCATGGATGCTTCTCTCCGTTTCTTTCTCTCTGTCTTCCCCTCTGTCTAAAAATAAATAAATAAATAAAATCTCTAAAAAATAAAAAAATGAATACTGAACATATAAATAAAACTTTTCTTCATCAATTTGATTCTTTTCCAGGTCAAAGAGTGTAATGAAATTGATGTTGGAGACAACAGTAAACAACTCAAAATAAAAACATACAGATCAAGCCTATGAGTATAGTGATAGTCATTGAATATTAATTGATATGATTTTAAATAGTTTTTATGGAGGGATTTTTTTTGAGAAAAAAATGAACCTAAGATTGACTGGAATTTACAAGCTCATTTAAAGAGAAGTCTCAACTATTTTTTCTTACAAATGTAATACCTCCCCAGATGGCAGTCTTTGTAGTTTGTGGCACTGATTCAAAAGACATATTAACTGCCACTCTCTCAGCTGCATCAAGCGTTTACAGGCCTCCCTGCAGAATGGGTTTAACAGTAATTAAAATAACACCCTTCCTCAGGGTGAAGTTACACTTGAAGAGTTGGGGATGTTTTTTTTCCTTCCGTTGGATAAATAATTCCTGTTCCATCGCCCCTTCCAAGAAGATGAGAAAAAGATGAGAGTGGAAAGAACTTGAGAAAAAGGAAACAGAGGTGGTGTCAGGGGGCAGGAGAAAGAGAGGGAGAGAGGGGGAAAGAGAGAGAGAGAGAGAGAGAGAGATATTAAAAATACTACATACAGCAAAGTGTAAATCCCATAAGCTATGTTAAAATGTTAGTATTTCCTTCATTCCCTACCAGACATTGATAGACAAACAGGTTTAAAAAAAGAGGAGGAAAAAGCAAGGAGGAAAAATACCATTTACTCACTGTAGCAGCAGGAAATCAAGGAAAGAAAATAAACAGGGCTTGAATTGTGGGCCTTTAACCTGCCAGGCAGACGGTTTCATTCTGTATGTATTTGTGTGCTGGTAGATGGTGAAGAGGAGGTAAAAGGACCGGACCGGGGCCTTGTGGGATTCCTGGGACTCCCACAGCTACCAGTCCAGCTGTACAAACACGCACAGTCTTTGTGAAGGTACAGTGGGCAACAGGCTGAAACTGCTGAGCTATCTGACCTATAAATCCCTCACAAAAGCTCTACTTGAGGGGAAGCCAGAAGTTATGTGTAAATGTTTTATCCAGCAAGAAGCCAGCTATTGGTCATTTCCGTCCCCTCTCACTTCTCTCAATGGATAACCCGACTGGCTACATTTAAAGTAGTGTGTAAGATGCATAAATGACCATGTTTAATTCTACTTCCCTCTATGCCAAAGGGTATAATGACTCAGAAGCTCCTCCTTCATGACTTAATGGCTAGGGGCATATGTTCCACAATTAAGAGCAATAAATTCAGGCAGAGCAATGGAAATTTCTGTGATTGTTCTCTAAATTTCTTTTGCAAATCTAGTCAGTATATCGTTTTAAAATTACCATAAATCTACATATGCATCATTTAATGATTCAGCCTGGAATATTCATATTCCCTTAAGTATGACTCCACTTATTTTGGCTCAGTTTTTTTATGTTGCTTTTTTCCTGATTCACAGCCCATCATCTTCATGTGGTGTATTGTACCTTGAGTGTGAACAATGCAGAGGTTCTCAACATTTCTGAACTCTAAGTGACCTCCTTTTATGAAACCTTCAAATGGCATCTAGACACCTGAAACATCATGCAGTTAGTGAGTGACTGGACTACTAAAAAGCTAAAGAAAAGGACAAAAACCAATGGCAAGTGTAGCAAACTAAATTTAGGTAGACAATGGATTTGTAAGCCATTCAGAAAGCTAGAGAGGTCTGTACATTAAAAAATACATGGAAGCCACTTTAGGCTTTCCAAAATCCTAGAGAGAAAGAGAGAGAAAACACACACACACACACACACACACACACACACACACACTGAAAAAAGACACACACCAACACAGAGATGTTTACTCTATGCACATTTTCTTCTGAGTTATTATTTTGGTAGCACTCAAGTAATATTAAACATTAAAGTGAATGGTTAATATTATTCACGAGAGCTATTGAGCAGTTGTATTTTTTCTGTAATGTCATTCTGTGGTAGGTTAAAGATTTATTTCAGTATGTGTTCACCGACTCCCTACATTATGATGAGCAATAGTCGAGGAGTGTGGGGAGCAAGAGGTATCATGGTTCTTGCTATTTTGCCAGAATATACCCTCAGGTAAAAAAAAAAAAAAGATAAAACAAGCACACACACATCACTATCACACAAACCAAAAGGAGAGAAGTGCACCTGAAAAGTAAAAATGTATAACAATGAAACTTTAGCAGTGTCCGGAGTACTTAGAGGTGGGGAAGTCCATAAAAATTACCCCGTGAACATCGTCATCTTCTCAAAATATGTCTTATGAATTATCGTGAATAGCTACCACTACATTAAATAATGATAATAAAGCAAAGGAACAAGAATTACTTGTGGCTAAAGACATAAAGGCTAGATAGAGTCACTTCCCACTATAAAAGGGTAGCTGCTCAGCAAATGCAAGCTTAGAAGAGGTGGGATCTCCTTCCTCGTTCCCATTCAGAAGGCAGGATCTGCTCATCTGCTATGGATTCAGTTTTACATGACGTCTAGGAACCCAGAAAAGTCTAGTAATGTCAGTGTTGGGTATGAGTTTTCAATAATTATATTGACACAAAAATAATACAATTTATCTGGCCATCATTTCTGTCTTTCTACTTAGTTCTACAGGTCAATTATCTAAGTGTTTTCAAATATCTCTATAATCTAAGAAATAGCAAGTAACATCTCACTCAGTATATAAAGGTTCAGTAATAAGACAAAGTACATGACAAATCTGACATTCGTGAATGAAGATCGTGATCACTATTTTGATAGTTGTGGCTTCACTAAAGTTTATTGCCTCTTGCCTTGTTTCTGTGAATGACATAGGCGATATATTGGCCAAGACCCAGGTTAAATTAAGCAGAAAAATAGTAGCAGAAAGTCACAGAGGGGAAAGCTCTGATCAGTATGTCAGTGACCCTGAACTTCAACTGAACACAAAATAGTGCATCACCTCAATTTGTCATTCTTTTGCACACTTAAACAAATGTGCCATTTCAAAACAAAGCATATCAGATATAGAGTTCATCTGATTTAAACCCATTTGGAAAATTCAAATAAGAAAAGAACACAGTCTTAGCTAAATATATAAAAAGGGAGAAACCCAATGGAAAACTATGAATAGAACAGATATATTAAAACTAATAGTAATCTTCAATAGAAAAATTTTTGGCGTGAGATTTAAGACAATTGCCCCACTGTGTCCTTCCACAATCCAAAGAAGTTCTCAATTACTCTTTGCTTTGCTTTGTCTATCTGTAAAACTGGAAAAACAATTGTTTTCACTCCCTACTCATATAGATGTTTAAATAGTTTAAAGTCAATTTTATTATTAACATAATGCCTTATAAAATTATAATTACTTACATAATAATATAAAATAATGAAGCACATTAGAAAGTTATTAGTCATCCACCCACAATCAAATGTAATTAAGACATTTTGAATTTTATAAAATTTATTGTTTAGATTCACTAAGTATGCCAAAATACCAAATTATTTTTGTCATTTCAAAATTCTTCTTTTCCTCCTCCTTCTCCTTCTTCTTTTTTTATTGCAAAATTTTTATCAAACATTGACACAGTATGTTAGAATTCTGATTTATTGGCTTTAATGTTTTTACTTTCCTCACTTTTGTCAACTAAGACTAGTGAAAATTTTCCACTGTTTTAAGCACTCTTACCATTTTCCTGTAATACAAACTACATAAGTGATATTGTCTGGATTTTTTAGATATTACAAACTAAAGATTAGTATTTGATTAGCATGATACCAATATTTTCAATACAATATGATATATGGACACAGTAGTTTTTAAAACCTCTGACCTATAGAATATTCATGTCTTAAGAAAGCATTTTAAAATGCACTATATTTTAGATGTTAGGAAATATTTTATATAATTTTGTCAGATTATTCCCTGTTTAGATATTAACCTATAGTAATTTTCTCAATTTCACAATATAAAATTAATTATTAAATATAATTATCTCTCCTCAGCATTATGTGTTTTGGGGGGCTATACACTACATATATATGTATAATGGCAGTATATATATATATGTATATATATGTTTCAAATGGCAGAGTAAAATACATATGCTAAATTGTGATTTGAGAAGACACCTGATATTTCTTGAATGACTACATGATGTAAACACAATAGACACCTCACCTCTCACTGAAGCCACATATGAATCATGTGAAACACGTGTATTTGCTCGCTGTTCGTTCTACCGAACTGGGAGGTTTGCAGTTACTCTAAGAATGTCCCTCTGGGAACTTGCTTCAATCAAACCAGTTCACTTTTATTTACTTGTTTATGTGACCATGCAAAATGTATTTTGAACAGAGATTGTCATGGCTAGCAAGCTAAAAAAACTACTACTTTATACAACAGAGCCTCCTGAACATCTGGGATTGTCTTTTCTAGACCTGCGCATTTACAATTTAAAAGTCACAAAATCACCACTGGAAATTCATAATTGTCACCTGACTCTTTACAGAGGGAAGGAAATTTTGCTAAAGTTATGAATTTCCTTCCTTTGGAAAAGGTAACTTTGCCAAATAATCCACTTGTAACTTTATGGTAAACAATGCAGTTAATATCTTTTTTTCTTGGAGACCTTTAACCCGTACTTTCAACAACATAAACATCCACAGTGTGAAAAGAGGAAGACAGAATAAAGCACTTGCATTTAAAAGTTTATTCCCCCAAACCCATAATGCCAGTATAATCATGAGAAAAACATCAGATAAACCAAAATTGAGGGATATTCTACCAAATACCTAACCACAGGTCCTTAAAACTGGTAAGGTCATCAAAAACAAGTAAAGTCTGAGAAACCGTCACAGCCAAGCAGAGCCTAAGGAGACATGATCCCTAATTCTAATGTGATATCCTAAGTAGGACCTGGGACACACAAAAAGGACATTGGGTACAAACCAAGGCAATCTCAATAAAGTGCAGACTTCAAATAATAAGTCAATTCTGATTCATTCATTGTGCCAACTGTATAATACTAACGTAAGACATTCTAAAAGGAATTATGAGAATTCTCTATACTACATTTGCAACTTTTCTATAAATCTAAAACTATTCCAGAATAAAATTTCAATTTTTACTATATATATATATATATATATATATGTACTTAGTAAAAATACATTTTTTAAAATTTTGAAGCAGAAATTTGTGACAATCACATGAAGTTCTCCTAAAAGAGGAGAATATTGATGATTAAAAGAATCAATTGGAAATTACATTTATTTCTGAGTAATTTGCTGATTCTTTATTTCACCCATGTTAACACAGGAGCAAACTAGATGGCAAATTTAAATCCTTAAATTAACCTAACTAATAATGCAGTGAGTAAATTATCTATATTTCATTAAAACACATTTTGGTATTGAGTAAAACCAACTTTAAAAAAGACTTTAACAAAATTGATATTTCTGTATAGAAAAGTAATGAAACAAAAAATATATATTTATATAAGAGACCTAGGTTACATAGGTCCAAAGAAACAGGTATTATTTACATGAAATATTTTTTAAAACTATATCTTCTGAAGTTGCATCAAGAAAATGATCATCCTTTTTATTTGAAGTATAAAAGCTAGATTTCTGTCATCATATTTGTCCAAGGAATGCTCAAGCAACTTGTCAAACCCCATAAAGTACCTCTGGAGAAGGAACCACTTATTTTCTTGGACTACAGGGAAGATATTTATCTATCTAGTATCAAATATGAGATCACTTTGTAAATTTGTTTTGGAGAGAAAATTAAATTTATATAATTTAACAGTCAAACATGGAAGGATGTACAAGGTCTGTCCAGAAAGTACCAAGCCATGTAATACGAAAAATAGAGACATTTGTTAAAGAAGATACACATACAAGGAACATTGTACATAGGACAATGATGCCTCAGTCCCCTTCAATGTGGGGACCTCACATAGTTCTCTCAGTCACCATCAGCTTCCTCATCATATTTTCCTGAATCTCATTGATGGTCTGAAATATCTTCCCTTTCAAATGTGATTTTAGTTTTGGGAAAAGCCAGGAATTGCAGTGCACCGAACCTGAGCTATAGGAGGCCTGAGTCACCTGTGTGATTTCATGTTTCACAAAAAAACTCTGCACAAGATGTGACACGTGAGCAGACACATCGTCGTGATGAAGCTGCCCACCATCAATTGCCCATAGCTGCAACCTTCTGAATCATCTGAATATTTTCCATGGAGGAATATTCAAAATTAATGCAAAATTTGATGCAGATTCATTGCTCTACTTGCTCAGTCATTTTGAATGGGACAGTCACATAGTACACATGTTCACTGACTAGTACCACCCCCACTGACTAGTACAATGAAGTACTTATTGTTCATGCATGCACATTCCAGTCCACTCTGCTTGGCTGCCAGGTTACATTGATGTCATACAAATTATTCTTGTTACATTAACAATGGTTGGATTTTTTTCTGGACAGATCTCATATAACAGATCTCTTTTGAGTCACTCTGGACTTTGAACAAAACATCACTGAAATATTAAGGATGAAGGAATCTCAATTCTTTTCTAAGTATTTCCAAGGTAGACAATTTATCCTTTTTTTGGAATGTTTATCAGCCTCAAAGAATAGCATTCTTACATCTCCCTATCATCTATTTTTTTAAATGGAATTCAGCTTCACCTTGAGTAGTTCTACCAACAAAGAGTAAAGTGATTATCATTCCTCTTTCAAAATAAAACAAAGAAAATAAACATTTTAAGCTTCAGCACATACATAACAGATGTGAATGTTGAACTGCTAATTTTAACATAATTTAAACCATGGAAGGTACTGTAGAACACCAATCTAACACAACTAACATATATAGCAGCAGATAGCTCATTACCATTGTAGTGGCATTATTAAGAGTCCTAATTGTGTTAGATCATGAACTGCCCCACCTTAGGGGATTAACTCATCAATTTATAGAGGTATTCTTAATCTTGACCTGATAGCCTAGAGTTTGATGCAGCAAACTTAGTAACCCCTCATCACAATTGGCACTAAATTTTGAACTGCTCAGGTCACCTCTCCATTGTTAATAAGCCAAAT
This sequence comes from Tonatia bakeri, assembly GCA_004024845.1. NCBI lineage: Eukaryota > Metazoa > Chordata > Mammalia > Chiroptera > Phyllostomidae > Tonatia > Tonatia bakeri. Next base: position 151,932 of record PVIA01002477.1, on the reverse strand, counting down.
TACAGTTAGCAATGGTGAATGGAGCACAAAAGGTATCTAAATTCTAGCTTCTTTCCCTGGCTGGGTGGGTCAGTCAGCATCAACCCATACACCAAAAGGTTGTGGGTTCAATCCCCAGTCAGGGCACACACCTAGGTTGCAGGTTCAATCCCTGGTTGGGCTGCGTATGAGAGGCAACCAACTAATGTTTCTCACATGGATGTTTCTCTCTCTTCTCTCTCCACTTCTGTCTATAATGAATAAACTTATCCTCAGGTGAGGATTTAAACAAATAAATAACCTAGTATTTTTTAAAGAGGAAAAATGTAGATTCATACATGGTATGTGCATTTGGGGGTAAAGTACTCAGAACAAAGGAACACAGGAGATGAATAACAGCTATGAACATTTGAAAAACGAGCTGACAGCTTCTTTATTTAAAATATGCAAAAATAAACTAGAAAATAGCATAATGGAAAAGAAACTCTGATTTACTATCCATTAATCAAAAGCAACAAACGTGCTTCTTTTCTATTGACTTGAAGAAATCACAGTATTTACTTTTGTCTGCCCAGGTCCTTCATAACCGTTCTTTGCTACCTTGTTCACTCAGCCATGCACATCTCCGTGGGGAAAACTTCATTCTTTCGAATAAAAGGATGAGCATGCTTTGGAAAGGTGCTGCAGAACAGCAGATAATAAAGTGTTCAAGTTCAGAAATATATTAACATTGTTCAGGGTCATGTTTCATATAAGAGATGGTGTTTTTCCTGGGGAATTTTAGCTGTCCTCAACTGTTCAGACTGTTTGAAGTGCACTCTGAGAGCCATCGAGCCAACTCAGCTCATAATCTTCTTCCTCTTTGATGTTTCACCAGGACTAGGCTCCAGAGTTGCCCAAACAAAAGAATGACACATCCAAATGATGAGTGTGTGTTTTTATGGTAGACTCATAAAAAGACACTGGGAGTAGAATAAAAATATATACATGCTTACATTTTTATATTCCCTCCCATGTGTATTTGTGCATAAAACACGGTTATGTCTGGTTTTGTCCCTTTGGCAGACACTGTTATTGGCCCACCCACCAAGCATCCTCGGCACCTCTCCTACAAGCTTGAAGAAGTTCACCCTGCCTTGAGGAACGAATGCAGATCCGTGTTCCTGGCAATCACAGTCATCCCAGTAATTAGGTTATGGGAAGGCATTAGATGTAAGCCATACCAATGAGACATAGAGAATTTAAGGACTTCTGGGAAAGTTTTTCCTCTCTAGATACATTTGTTAAGATTCTTCCTGACTCCGGTTGGTTATCTGGTGGCGTGTTTGAGCCAGCATATACTGCTTCGTGATTGTGATGTCTCTTCCCACCACTGCATTCAGTGACACCATATTGGAGTTTGAAATTGATTGTGGGAAATTTATAACGTGGAAATCATCAAAAGCTGAAAATTGGGGGATTTTTTTGCTTATGTTTGTTTTCCAGAGAGTGGGTCATTAAAGATTGGCCGGAACACCACTAATAGTATACTCCAAAAATGTGAGGTTTGGCTCTAGTAATGCCATCTTGTTACCTTGAGTGCAGACATCTTGGATGCACTGAGACAACAGCAGGGATTGTGATTGTGACCCAAAACACCTGGGTCCTTTGTAACATTCTTCAGCTGCCGAACCAACCCAGGAAATGCTCTGCTCCCAGACTTCTTCTTATGTTAACTAATAGGTGACGCGTGAGATCACCGGCCTGCAGTGATCACACAACGCTGCGGATGGCTCGTCGAAACACCAGAAATGAACATACACAGAAACAGGCAATTTTCTGTGGGGAAGTAGGGACGGAGTAGTCACTCTCCCAAGTGGAAAAGTGCTGAGCCACCCTCCCTAGGGAAGAGCACCCTAGGAGAGAGCGTTCTGTCCTCCTGCACAAGCAGGATTTTATTCTTGAATACCAATAGAGTTTGCAAATTACAAGTAGTTAGCTTTTGAAAGGCACTGGCAGATTTCCTGCTGGGATCCTAAGCCAGAGATTTTGGGGTTTTGTCATTTTAAAAGACTATAGAACTTAAAGCTTAGTTCTGTTTCCTGCCCGTGACTTCATATTCTAATTAAAGAGCATCCTCCAGCAAGCAAATCTCACAGGGTCTTTCATATTCTATGTCTTAGGCCTGATTACCCCGGGAGTCCGCCGTTTCTGGTCTGGACTGCATGGCCCCTGTTACTTTCACAGGCCTGAGCTGGGCAGAGGAGACAAAGGCAGCTGGGAGACTTGGATTTCTCAAGGACTCAGGCATTGGCAAAGCCGAGGGGGCAGGGGTTGATGTCGATCACCCCATCATTTCCACAGCCCCGTGAGTCTCTTCCCTGAGGCCTTCTCGTGATCATGCTAGTCTTAGGCGATTCCCTCTGTGGGAAATCTTACCTGTCATTGGCTAACTGATCAAGCTCAGAAGGCTGGCACAGAACAGGCAGCATTCATGCCAGGGAAATAAGTTTTGTCTCTTCAGTGTCTCCTGGTTCAGAGGCCTCTTACTCAGCCATAGTTATAGGCAGTTACAGATTCCTGAGACCAGGCAGGGCGGTCCCCAACAAATAGGTCCTCATTGTTTAAACCACTTTCACTGGACATCTTGTTATTTTACGTGAAGCTGAAAATAACATTTACAGTCTGTGAAATTATAAATAAGATGGACCTTCATTGCTCTACTTGAGAAATTCCAAAATTATATATATTTCATTTTATCAAAGGAAAGAAGAAATGTGAGTATCAATTGAAACTATTTTCATTTTTTTCTGTATACTTTCAAATTTTAAAAGGGGGCACTTAGTGAGAACAAGATAAAAATGCACTCACTATTTCTCTTCCAAGTTAGGAATAGGATCACTAACATTTTCCTTAATTACATGATCAGAGGCATGCTTAGTGTTTGTAAAGCAAGGTTGTCTGAAGGAAATACCAGAGTCATAGCCAGAGCAGCAGGGTGTGCACAACTAACCACTGCACTAACATTATAACAGTCCTCCTCTACCACACGGGGACTACCAGGATACAATCACATCCAAATGAGACTAGAGTTTAAGTGATGGGATTCCCATGAAGCTGGGAGTTTGCTTTGAATATGTTATATTGTGTCTTCCAATTGCTCGGTCAATGGGATGAGGACAGTGTGAAATGAATTGTTCAGGTTTCATCTGAAACCAATTACCATGAGCGGACGGACCCAAACTGCTAAGACTGCTGCTGATCAGCCGCATCCGAGCACAGCTGGGAATCAGCTGGTGAGTGCTGTCAAGAATTCTCCCTATCAATTGATTCCAGGCCAGGCTGTGATTGCCTTTCACCTCTCAAACATCACTTTTCCATTGCTCAAAAAACTGTTCCAAATGGCAAGAATTTGCACATATAATTAAGTAAGGAGGGGAGGGGAAAGATGGGGAGAGAGAAGACTCTGGAAAAATCAGGGGGAAAAAATCTTGATGCAAGACTATAATGAATTTATTTTGCTGGTTAATTTTCTTTATCTGGGCTCAATTTTATAATGAATTAATTATTCCTCTTCCTCCTGACAAAATGACTCTTCCTTCATAGGAGCAGATGCTGTTGCTATTTAAATGAATTCTCTAAAAGCAACAATTACATGTTTATTAATAATAATTTTAGACTTCTCCTGGCTGGCATAGCTCAGTGGATTGAGCACGGGCTGTGAATCAAAGCATCGCAGGTTCGATTCCCAGTCAGGGCACACCCCTGGGTTGTAGGCCACAGCCCCCAGCAACCGCACATTGATGTTTCTCTCTCTCTCTTTCTCCCTCCCTTCCCTCTCTAAAAATAAATAAATAAAATCTTTTAAAAAATAATAATTTTAGATTTCTAATTTCCCTTATTACAATCACAGTGATTCCTTAGTCTTATAAATACATAAACTGTTTCTCCAATGCTTTTTGTTGCTTTCATTTCACAAGAACAGGTGAAATATACAACTTCTGAGTTTCCTAAAAGGTATTATTTTTAAGGAACATTGAACTGCAACAAACATTACAAAGAAATAATATTTAGGAGAGATAAAACAATAATTTTGATTTGTTTTTATATTCAGTAAAGAACAACATGGTGAACAGACTAACAAGTGATTGTTATCCCCCAGTGGTCCCCAAACTTTGCTACACACAGGAAATACCTGGGCAATTTTTAAAAATGCTTAGCCTGGATTCATCCATAGATATTTTAGTTTAATCAAGAAATAATCAACCCTAAGTGAGCTGCAAAAATAAGGCTGAAAGAAGAAACCAGTGAAATAGAAAGCAAACATACCACTCCCCCAAAAAAGAATTCATCAAATCCAAATCTGTTGGAGAATATAAACTTAAAAGCAAAACATAGACCATTCGATAAATAAATATGATATAGTTTTATAAAACATAACAGAATCTTGCAAAACAATCACAACTTTGCCAATAAATTTGAAAATTTATCTATAAAAGTGAGTAATTTTCTTGGAAAGAATTTAAATGACAAAAACAGATTCAAATATATAAAATACCACATCTTGGTTTCTAAGTACCATTCTTGACAAATAAGAATTAGGGTTTCTTAGAGAAACTGCTGTTTCCATGGCTGTGGTTAGGAAAGCATAGGGTAAGTCTAGAACATCTTAAAGTAGCAGAACACAAAGTGCTCAGTGCTGATGAGGACATGTCAAAAGGACATAGGAACCAGTTAAAGGGGCTGCTACTCACCAACTCTGGGATGCTTTGTTGAACCATGAGACCAAAACTAGTAAAGGACAGCACTAGAAAACAGTATTGAACTAATCTCATTCATAAAAACACACTGAAGAAATACTATAGACATTATTAACAAAATGTTTAAGCAAAATTTAAAACATATCACAATGATCATCTTTTTGTTCCTACTGCTCCATCCCTACCGTTTACTATTAACAGAGCAGAACGAGCCTTTTAAAGTATGTCAGGTGATGTCACTTTCTCCTCTCAAAGTACTCTGAAGTCTTGCCCCGTCACTTAGAGTAAAAGTCAGAATTTTCAGAATGGCCCAGGAAGCCTTTCATGAGCTCCTCTGCTCCCATGCACTTCCCTTATCTTTCTCCTACTACTTTCCCTCTCGCTCAGCCACTCTACCTGACTTGCCCGCTAGATGTGTCTTGAAGATGTGACACACTTTGATAGATTTTCTTCTACTGATGCATATTTGAATTTCTGAGATAAATCTTATTTGGCAGACATTAAAAATTGCATCCCTAAATTTATTTGTCTGTAAGCTGCCCTTAATGTGTAGAATCATATTTTTGTTTTGTTTTATTAATGTCTTTCTTTCCAGTAATAGACTGTAACCTCACTATTTAATCCTAGTGCAAAATACAGTGCCTAGCAACTAATATGGGTTCCTAAGTAATTGTGGATTTTAATAATCCTTATTAATGTAAAAGACTTGATCTTTATAAAACAGGAGCCAGAAGCCCCAAAGAAAATAGAGGGTATGAGCGTACAAGCAAAGGGATATTAAATATACCAGGAATTGATGGTCAAAGGGCAGAAAAGCAATCTGCACCAGCAAACAAAGGCAAAAGCTGCCAAAACAAACGGCAGAACATGAAACTGGTAAAACATAAAACAAATGAAAATTCTCCCAGGAAGAAAGAACAAAAGAAAAAGACATGACAATGTTTAGAGGTAGATGGTAGAGATTAAATACCAGACCTATGTATAAAAATCTTATCAGACAACTTAAAAATATTTTCGGAATGAAAACAAACAAAATCCAGGCTCATAGGTGGAAAAAATTTGCTGACTTCCAAATGTATAAAGACATTCATGCACAGGTACATACTAGCAACTTTGAAATATCAAGGACATTTTAGAAGTATTTGGGGACAAGATGATACAAGCTGAGAAGGCAAAAATGCCAGAGTCACTCCATTTTTCCTTTTGTATTATTAAATTCCAGAAGCAAATGGGGGCAGAGCATTTTAAAGATGCATGTTAGCACCTTAATATTTTTAATCAGGGGGAATGTGGCTAGAAAGGAGACTGTTATTCTGTTATATCACTGCTTAAACACAACTACTTGTGCTGATTCTACTTTCTAACTGCTCTGAATTGTTTTATTTGCCTTATCCTCAAATATTCTAGGACCAGTGCAATGGGGTATGTAGGAGGGGAGCAGCATATTACCATAAATACTCTTATGCTATGTCATTTTAAATTGTCTTCAAATTTGTGAATTTGTATGCACACAATTTAGTAAAGGGTCATGAATTCAAAACAAGCCCCAGTCTCTTAGATCTGAGGAATCTGAGAAGTTTGGGATGAACTGGACAGAATTCAGACAGGGACCCTCTTGGAAAAAAAAAAATGACAGAAAGGGAGCAATGCCAAAATATGCACTTGAACTTCCTTCAAGTCCTTGGTTAATTTCTAAATTGGGCAAAGCTTGGAGAAGAGGCTCTACCAATTTAAAAACTGAAAGAGATAAGCAGAAATTTTGGCTTCTGTTCACAACGTGTGAGAGTTTGAGTACAAGTCTTTTAAGTTTGAAAGCTCTGTAAGTTTAAGCTCTGTAAATACCTCAGGTTTCCCACTGAAACTTCAGAAGGGGCATGCCATAGGAATAAAGATTGCCTCCAAGTATTGAATGTGAAACTAAAATAGACACAAGCTAATAAAACATACAACCAAGCCTACAGATATTGAAAGTGGGGCTTTACCTCCTCCAATAACAAATTTCAACACTGTTCAGAGGAAGAAAACATAATCAAGAGTCTCTGCAATGCTTATGCCAAAATGTCTAGCAGACAATCAAAAATTATTAGAGTGAAGAAACAGAAAATGTGACACATGCCGAGAAAATAATAGTTTAAAGAGACCAACAAATGATTCACACTTTAGGATTATCAGAAAAGGGCTAAAATGACATTTATAAATATATTAAATATTCTACAATCAAAGTGGGGGGAGCATGAGTGAACAGGTAGCTAATTTCAGGAGAAATTTTAAAATTATAAAAATAGAAGTTATATAATTAAAATAAGAATACTGGAGATAAATGAACGAATGGAATTAACAGCAGACTGGTCATGGGAGGAGCAAGATAGAAGACCTTGAACCAATGGAGACGATCCAAACATAAACCAGAGAGAAAAAATAAATAAACAAGGAGTACCTGATTTTGAGTAGTGGGGGAGGGGGTGGGTAGAGGTGGAAGAGGTTATTATGGATAGAAACGGTCATGGAAAACAATACAATAAAAAAGTTACATGGTTAGAAAAACAACAGCAACAACATTGAGTAGATGAAATGTGGGACAATATCATCTCCCTAAGCACATCACCACCAAATTGCTATAAACCCATGATGATGCAAAAACCTCTAAATATTGGGGGCAGAAGATAGTATTCACTGTGCATACTATAGAAAGACAGCATGAAAGATGGCTGAATTCTCGGGGAAAAAAAAAAGGAATCAAAAGAAAATAGAGTTTTAAAGTCCTGGGGGTAGGTGTGTGTGTGGTGGGGAGCCCATCTCTCCTGAAATTCTGTATTTAGGAAAAAAAGCATGTTACAATAAAATGAAGGCCAAATACAGTAGTAACTAATGGAATATAGGGATAAAGCAAAGTTGCTGGAGAATTATAAATGTTCTATATTTTGACTGGATCGTTGGTTACATGCATTTATATATTTGTCAAACTCATCAAATTGGACACCAGATATGTGCACTTCTATGCATATAAACATATCCCAATTTTTTAAAATAAGGGAGAAGCATGACATTTTCTATTGTACAAAAGGCAAAGGCATATTTGCCTAAAGATTAATGCAACATGATAACAGATAAAAATTGGAATCTACTGGAATAAGGAGCAGTGAACTTCAAAAATAGCTTATAGAGACCATCAAACAAACATAAACCAGAATAGGGATAGAGCTCTGAAAATGGTAACTATATTTGTTGATACAAAAGATTGTTTTTCATTCTTTTCTTGAATTCTTTAAAAGCCAATTCGCTTGTTAAAATAAATATAACGGCTATACATTATGAGGTTCACAATATGTTAAAACAATAGCGAAAAAACAGGAAAAGGTATAAATGTAATTATACTTTTGTAAGATTCTTACTTTGTACAGGGTGTGGTATAAAATAGACTTTACAATGTATATTTGAACTCCTAGAAAAACTATCAAATAACAATATAAAGAAGGGTGGCTAAAAAAGCAATGAAAGAGATTAATAGAAAACAAAAAAAAAATGTGTAATAAGTCCAAAAGAAGACAGAAAGGAAAACACAAAGGGTAAAAAAAGGATATGGAGTACAATCCTCATATATTATTGATATAGATAGAAAATTAGGCAGTCACTTTGGAAAATAATTTGGTAGTTTCTTACATGTAGTTGCACATATATTTATCATTAAACGTAGCAATCCATCTGTCCTCAGACAAACCCTTAGGTATTCACCCCCCAAATAAAAACACGTCCACAAAAAGTCTTGCTCACAGCAGTAAAGGGAGGGCTCGAGGGAATTCACTGGTATGACGGAAGGTCTTACATCTCAATTGGTCTCGCAGATGTAGTCATTTATCAAACACTCTTCAAATTTTTCACTTAAAGTTTGTTCATTTTTATGTACAAATAATACTCAATAAAAAGCAACAAAGAGATACTGTATCTTATACTCTTACTTGACTTCTTCTATTTAAACATTTCATGCCAGTTACAACTCTATCATTATTCCATCAAGCCTCATCCTTAAAGAAGAACTTAATTGTTTGATACCGCCCTTTAAATAATGCACTCTTTTACTCTATGTAACTCTTTCCAGAAAAAGCTTTGTTAAGTGTTTGTATACAGTATTTACACTTAAAACATTCACAATACAGTATTTATTATGTAATGCAGTATGGACGCACATTAGCATTTTTAGTCTTTGATTTGGATAATTTTAGTGAATGTTATTTCACTGAAATGTTAGTATGTTAACATATACTTGATTCAAATAAAACCATTGGTCAGGGAGTCAGTCATAAGTCTAGATTTGCTTAGATATAATTAACACCAACTTTTTATGATTCTACTATATATGTGTCATTCAGTGTTCTGAAACAAAAGAAACTCAGGCTTATTTAAGCATAAAAGGAATATGTTGATGAAATATTTGTTAGTTCACAGGGTAACTGTGTTTGCCTTTGGAGAAGCAGACAAGACACAATTAAAAGTACGAGAAGTTCATTAGGGGAAACGCACCTTGAAAGAAATTGAGAAGGATCTGTGTCAGCTTGGACAGTCACCAGACCTTGTAGCAATTTGATGCCTGGTGAAGGGAAGCAGGGGTGGGGGAAGCAATTGCATGGAAGCCTCTGAGTGCAGTCTAAATAAAGTTCGGCAAGGCCATCAGTCACCCGACAAAGCACCTACCTGTTTTAGCATTCTTGCTGAGGTCAGTTATCGGCTCGGTGCAGCCTGTGCAAAACATGGTCTGGGTCAAACTCAGTGATGGATTTCAGACCATAGCAGCTAGGCACCTGGTCGACTGAGCTTTCTACAGCTGGAGCCACATAAAACACATTCCCCTGGCCACCAACAAGAAGAGAACTAAACAACTCTGGAGATCTTATCGCAGAAATGTCCAGTGAAGACACATCTGAGACTCCTCCGAGGACTCGATAAGGCAACTTACATCTTAGCAAAATACAACATCCAGGTGCCATTATTCTAGCGAGTGCTGCTGCTTCTAGGAAGTGAATTTTCCTGCAGATTCCAACAGAGGAGTGTCTGTCAGTCCTGGCATCCCTCCCACCTCACTCAAAGTCTGGGGCTGATGCATCTGATTGATCAGATCTCCTCATTGGTCTGTATCGTATCTACCAAGGAATCTGGGAAAGCAATTATCAGAAATTTTCCACTTCTAAATTGAGAGGGGGTATTACCTCTCACCAATCCTCAAAGGTAGGAATATTTAAAAGACAGTTGCCGGGCAGCCAAAAGAATGCCACACTTCCACTGCAGCACACTGCTAAGAAGAGGTGCAACCATCACTTCCAAAATTGTCGATCGTACATGTACTGTTTAACAACTTCTCTTTACACAAAATCTAGGTTATCTATATTCATCATTCATTAGGTCAAGGTATTTATTGAAACCCACATATTATTTTTAAAGAGAAATTGTTGGGAAGAATGAGCACGCAGCTCATGTCTAAAGAGGATTAGAAGGCAACACATTTGTCAAACATCTGGAATTTTCATCGAAAACCTTTCTGACGTGAATACTTTGCCTATATCTGTAACCCTAATAATGCCAAAAGAAAATTCCCAGGTGCCAAATATTTCCCAACTTTGCTGATGTGTTTTAAAGACTCCACAGGTTAGTTGTTATGCCCTACAGCTTTAAGGCCTTCATTTTAAAAGCTGCATGTAATTTTGCTCAAGGGCTATTTCCACAGCCAATTTGATTAAGTGCAACTTAACATTTTCAGGCAATATATTTGAATGCACTGATTGAACCAACCACAAAGACTGTATTTACCAAATTGAATATAATTTTTTTTTACCCTTATAATCTTAAAGTTACCTTCTCATTCAATTCCCTATACTTTATTCCTTTTTATTTTTCAGTTTTGGCATCATAAAATAATGCTAACTTACAGAAAAACTCTCAATTAACCTATACTGTACATGGTTTTTCAAATGCAACCACTATATACATACATACTGTGGATTCAGGCAGGCAAGATTATAAAAAAAAGAATTTTCTTCAAGAAATGCATCAAAAATATTTCCTACCCATAATTGATTAATTGGACAAATGTAGACTAATTTATATAACTACATTTTGGAATTTTGAGTGTTAAGAAAGTATGACAAGTACTGAAGGGTACATAATTTCACAAAATCAGCTACATTTGTTATTTTTTTTTAAAAAAAAACAAGAAAACACAGCTACAAGAAAGCCAGTAAAAATTAAGTTGCAATATTTCAAATTCCTAGTTTGGGGAAATTATAACCACTTTAAATTACATCATATAAGTTAAATAAATTTAGTATATAATATTTATCTCATTATCTACCATCTATACATTCAGTGTTTTTAAATGACATGATACTATATCTGGTCTCAGTTTGACATACACAGGGTGGTGCAAAGCAGGTTCACAGTTGTATGCAAAACACAGTTCATTGCTGCATTACTATCTATTAATCATTGTGTGATTTTCCATACAAACAGCTGTAAACCTACTTTGCCTCATCCTGTAGAGTGTTCCCTAGCTCTCTTCAGTCATGTCCCTTATAGGCTATAGGCTCTATTTACAATATTTTTGAAATAAAAAATAAGTTCAATGTAACTATCAGACAGAATTTTTCACTTAAGCCAGGAAATATGGCTCAGGTCCCAGACCCTGTGTGGCCATTCTACCAGCAAGACAGGTGCAGAAGCGTCTGTCCCAATGTTACTGCATCTATGAACCAACATCAGAACTTCATTTTCTGATTTAATTGCTCCATGAAAAAATACTGGCAAAATGTGTTACTTTTGAATGTGTTACATCTGAATGCACTCCTAATTGTTGCAAATACTGTTGCAAACATTGTTGTATGTGAAATGCAAATATTATCATTATTTTTAGGAAAGCTTCCTGTTAAAAAGATTTCATCCACTAGTCATCAGTGTTCAGTAAATACTGAATGACTTCTCAGAAACATTACTTTGATTTACATAAAGTATCACAATTGAAAAACTACTATATCTAATCAGTGTCAAATAACTAAATTTCTACTTCTCCTGTATCATATAGACCACCAAAATAGAAATTATTGTTACTGTGTTTGAGTTTATCAATTTTGTGTAAGCTAGAATAATTCTTCTGAAATTGTGGAACAACTTGTCACAGTACCAAGAAACCACTGACAATTTTTTCTGAGTCCCAAATAGTTAATTGGGCCTTTTAAACATCTTTGGTTTTTCAAACAAGACTGCAAGCATTGAAATTGTAGCAAGTGAGAGGTCTACCATTCAATAAAGCTTCCCTTCCTGCCTTCAGGTTTGATTAATCCCCAAATGTGCCCTGGGCAGAAGCCATGGGCCCTCTCTAACTGACATGTGAACCTCTCTGCTCAGGTGGAGTTTCCTTACTGGAGTCACTTTTTTTCACGGGGAGGCTGCTCTCAGAAAGTTCTAACCACAAGAAATGTATCCATTATGCTGTACCTCAGCTCAGCTAAGGAAGAGCACCCAGCTCCATGACATCTGAGCAGCCTCAGTCCCTACGAGGCACCCTCACGACCACAGGTGACACCACGTGTCTGGGAGGCACTCTTCTGAGGCCATCTCCTGCTCAGTGGTCTCACTCTGGTTGCAGCTGCAAAATCCTCCTTTTTGAACAAGACAAAATGTTCTTTCTTTCTTACTGTATAATTTTGTTGGATGTTTAGGTTATTTCCTAAGTTCATTTCTACCTAGGAGTCTACCCTAATTGTCATTTACTCTTAACTCTGTACCTATGGGTACAGCTTCATGCAGTCTGAGCTCACGGAAACAAGTCGAAATAGATGCCCAGGATGTCTTTTTCTTGGAATGGGAAGAAGCATAAGGATTTTGTAAGATTAACTGAAAATATAAATTCCAAAAAGCAAAGAGATGAATTTTCCTGGACAGGCTTTTATGAAATGCCATGTGACAGAGGGCATTTCTCTCTGAAAAAAATCTATGATGTTTGCTGAGTTGAACTGAACAACTCTAAAAAAATCTTCTAAATTAGAGTGTGACATGTTTCTAACACAGAAGTACTGGAGTAATCTGTGCCATTATCACTCACATAAAGTACTCAACAAATACTTTTTGGTATAGGAATTCAAAAAAATTTAACAACCCAGTAATAATATCCTATGATATTTTACTTCTTGAGTTCTATTCTAACTTTGATGTGATCAGTACTAAAAACAAACTGAACCTCTACTAAATATTTGCTGTTTCAGTATTTAACATAGGATACATGGAGTACAGAGCACTACCCAATTATTCCTAAAGCTGTTCAAGTAAAAACTATTTTAAAGAGGCATGGAGAAGTTTTAGAGAAGATGGATATATTTATTAGATGGATTGCACTGATCATGCATACATGTCTTAATTAATAAAAGCATATATCAAATATATGCAGTTTTTATATATCAAGTATATCTCACTTAAGCTTTTTTTTTAAAGAAAAACATGTTTTTTAAAAAAATGCCAACTAAGTTTCACTTTAGCTTACACAAATCACCCACTAAGAGCACAGCAACACTAGATCCCTACCTGGGATCTTATGACAGTCTGTTATCAGCCTATGAAAACCTGAATTTCTAGAAGACTGGTTTAGCCAAACTTGACAGGAATTTAATTTGTGGCATACTAAATGTAACTATTTTCTATTCCTCTTAGCAAAGTCAAGGGTGATGTAGCCATATGGGTTACAAATACATCAGCAGGCTAAGTCTATTCCTGGGGCTCATTCATCATCATAACACCCAGTCGACATGGGAGGGTGGCAAGGATTATTGTTCTTATTTTAACTCCGATTGAAAAGTCCTTGACTGCGCTGGGTTGAAGGTGAGAAAGCAAATGGACTAGGGCCTCACCCACAGCTTTACTTAAATGCAGATCTCTTAACACTAAGCTGTGTTCTTGCTTCTGAAACTCTTACTTTCTAGATTGTACATAAAGCCCATTCAAAAAGGACTAAGTAATTGCCTATATTATGAAAGACAACTATGTCCCCTTTAAATTTATTTTAAAAATTTCAAAATAATCAGATAAGAACAAACAGCATAATGAAACCATATAATTAAAAGTGAGATTTAATAATGAGTAACTACTTTGTCATATTTGCTTTATCAAATAGTCTCATGTACTCAGAGTTTTCCTTTTGCTTAGATGTTTTAAAGTAAATCATACTCATCATGATAGTTCATATTTAAATATTAAAGAATACATCTTTAAGAATTAAGGTATTTTCCTATAACTAGGATAATTTTAACAAATGCAATCAAACTGATATAATTATCCGATATTATGTAACATCCAGTGGATATTTAAATCCCTCTAACTTTTCCATAACTAGTTTATTCAAACCCGGATCAGCGAAGGACCATGCATTTCACATGGTTGTTTTGTCCCTAACATCTCTTCTAAGGTGCAATAGTCTCTTTTCCTCTGAGTCTGTCCTTTGTTTAAGACATCAGCTTTTTCAAAAGAATGGGACGGGAGTGCTGTATGGTCTTATTGTCTAGTTTCTGTCGATTGGTCGCGCACACGGCTGTTTGGCTTGTTTTTCTCTCGCTTCGCGTTGGCGGTAAACTGGCCCAAAGAAATGACAGATTAAACATTTCTGGCAAACATACTTCTTTAGTGACATTGGAAAGTCCCTATTTATAATGGAAAAAAAATAGTAGAATAAACCTAAGGTTTTAATTTGTTTTTACAGGGATAAAATAATCATTCCTGATTTTATGGCAACTAACGGCCTCAAATACTAGAGACTTTTGGAAGATTTTCTTATTCATTAGGTGACAATCTGGACCAACCCCTAGGTATTTAAAAGCTTTCAGGGGTAGGGATATGGAATAAACTTTACAAAAATTCTGATGTCAAGAGGCTTCCATCTCAGTTAATAAAATTAAAAGGATCAAAAAGGGTTCTGGGAAATCTACAAAACCAGACTTGGAAAACAGGCCTCTCACTCTAGATGACACATGCACTCCACGGACGTCTCACGACTAAAAGACATTCTGGACAGAAACAGTCTGCTTAGTTTGGATGACATGTGGGCTTCTTCTCCTGGGTGCAATTACGTATGCTCGAAGTAACAGGAAGGTAACATCAACCCCCCCTCCTTCTTCCAGTTGTGCTTCCATCCCCAAATTACGGGTGCCACGATTCTTTGCCGTTAGAACATCTTTATTTGATCAATTCGGAGAAGTGCAAGGAAATATTTTTTCTATTTTTCCTTCTTTGATTTTGAATCAAATGCACAGAACAGAATAATTATATTCTTTTGAAGGAGTAATTACAGCTAAGCAAAGCAGAGTACAAAAGACGTGGGAAGGGGTCTTGGTGTTCACTTAAGCTGAAAGTAATATTCTCGCAGTCTCGATTCTTAGTCTAGTTCACACTGTAGTTTGCTACCATGTTGAGACAGAATTAATGAAACATTTGTAAAGTCCAGGACTCATCCTTGAGAAATGACTAAATTCTTCTGAGCATTTTATTTCTCCCAGACCACACATGACTACTTTTAATCATGCTTCTCACATGTTCTTTAGATCATCTCCACCACCACATTTTTAAAGCTAACATAACATCAGTGCAGACTTTATTTACTGCTATTTCCAATTACTCCCTCAAGGTATTAACATGATGATGACGTTTGCTGTAAAAACTTGGTTCATCTTTTTTTTTTTCAAAAATAAAGATGGACTTATGAAAAATTGCTAAGAACTTAGGTTTAAGTCTCTTTTGAATTTCAATTTAAATAGAGTCTGTACACACATTTGCCTTACAGACACTAACTAGATTAGGGACTTTACTATCAATCTCAAAAATTTTCCTCATTCCACTGGGACCTTCTGCTTTCCTCGTTTTTACTTTGACTTGAGGGTCACAGAAGAGGATTCTGCCAAATTAAGGGTAGAAAGTGTTTTTTCTTTGCTAGTTACACCACACCCTGCCTGACGAATAACTTGTTATCCCAATGGCAACTGGTTACTGAACTATACTTTATCTGTTGGGCAGGTTTATGTTCAGTTCTTAAAGGAAAACTGGCCAGTATTTTCTAAAATTAGCTACACAAATACAAACATAATTACTCATTTGCATTTAATTTTGACCTAGCAAATATGAATAAACTAGATATTCGCATAAGTATTGCTATGTAAATTCTATAGACAAATTTCACATATTAAGTGTTTCTGCTATGTACAAATATTTCTATTTGCCATTCATTTTAAAAAGCATTTTGAGCACCTAGCACTATGCCGGGTCGATAGTAGAGATTCTTAAACTTCAATGTTTGTATGGCTATTCACTAAAGGATGAAATTTCCAACCACATCCTTGAGGAATCTGTAAGAAGCTCTGGGGTAAGTCCAAACATCTGCATTTCAAACAAACACTCCAGTTGTTTCTGGCACAGATGTTCAATGGCACACACTGTGAAAAGCACAGTCTACATGTATACAAGGATTTTAGATGCAAAATATAACAAATAGAGAGAAATACAAGTCAGAGAAATAAATGGTCAAAATGTAAGACACTTTGTGATATTAAATGTGATAGTATTTTACAGAGTATTCCAGCTGAAAATGCCATGTCTAATTCTATATTACTCGATATTTTCTTCAATAAGATAAAAAAATTAAAAGGTATTTGTTATGATAGGCAAATATTTAAGATGTTAAATCTGAATTACATACCATCTTTTAAAAAGCAATTTTATGATTCCTCAACTCTAAAAGAATTAAATTGCATCTTATTTAAGCTTACTTAGGGGCACTGAAGACTCTCCTTATTTTCTACCAGATTCCATTCAACTAATTACCTCCATTACACTTGAAATCTTATCTAGTCTTCTACAACTCAGCCTGGGAAATATACTCTTTGTTAGCAGGACTTGAGGGATTTATGCTGTTTTTGCCGAAAGTAATTGCAAATAGTATTATCCCAATCTATACCTCCCCCCCTCACTCTCACTCCTGCTCTCTCACTCTGTCTCCCCTTCCCTCCCTCCCTCCCTCCCTCCCTCCCTCTCTCTCTCTCTCTCTCTCCTCATTGCTTTTATATCAGTTAGCTGTTTTGGGATAACAAACCACCTCAAACTGAGTGTCTTAAGTCAAAAACATTTATTTAGCTCATAGTGCTTTGGGCTGGTCTGAGCGGCCTCTGTTGTTCTTTGCTCGAGTACTGGAACCAGCCCGCTGTTGGTTAGAGACCAGACGGCACAGGGAGGCCTCACTACTTGACCTGGAGATTGGCACCTGTGAGTCAGAGTGAAAGAGACGATGGAGATTCATGGTGCCCACACAAAATGGAAACATAGAGAAAGGAGACCTCTGGGGAGTTCATCAGGGCCAAGTTAACATTCTACAAAGTACTACACTGCAGCAGAGCTGTGAAATACTAAACAATTAGAGTATGCATGTCATAGCAATTAGAAATTTGGGGCCCTAATGAAACAATCACTAGTGCCAACGTTGAATAATTATGGTGCTTGCACACTGTCTGATAGACATTAATGACAATAATACATGAACAAATTAATTCCTTTTATTAAAGTTTTTAATCAAATGTGGAGTTGCTGTATAGGGATGAGTGTAAGCAATAACCATTCACAAAGAAAAAAACTTTTGGGTAGTCTACAGCAAGAATTAAATCCCCATTGGTTCTAGTTTATATTACTTTCTTTTGTTAAACTATTTTCCTTTCTAGTAACTGTTATTTGGCTATTGGAAGAAATGATTATGATTAGGGAGGGTCCTTCCTATGATTGAAAGGATTTCTGTTTCAGCTGAAATAATAAGAAAAGACTATCAAGAGATTCATAAAATTTCATCTAATTTTGTAACCTATCAAGCCAATTATGTATGGTAACAAAAAATACTATGACAGTCCTTATTACAAAAAGTGTTTCAGAACTGGAAACCCCACAGACCTATCTATGTATTGCTTTCAGGCATTCTTGAAATGTCATCATGGGACATGTCACTTGGTGACCAAAAAGATCAGCTTTAAAATTCATGGGCCTTGGACACAATCAGAAACTAGCCCAGGTCTTGTTTCATTACATTCTGATGATATGACATAAATTTCAGCAAACTTTAAAGAAATGAGCTTTGAAGTTAGACTTCAAAACTACTGACCCTTTTCCTGATTAAAATATAAATTCACTTAAAAAACCTTCATTACCCAAACCTGTTATTGGAACAAGCACAGATGAGGGGGAGGTTTTACTGTACCAATCAAGCAAGATTATCATGGTGATAGAATATTATTTTTCCAAAACAAAAATTGTAGACACTCCTATTCCAGTTCAAGAAAAAAATCAGTACAGTTACTTATATACATTGTGTGTATATATTGATTGTAAAAAAATCAATACAGTTACTTATATATTGTGTGTGAGCCTGGAGCCCACAGACATGTGTTTTAATGGCAACTTATAAGTAGATGGTGGCTGCACACTCCTGGGGAGTTGTCAGAGCTTGGCAATATCACGCAACTGTTAAGTGTGAATGAAAATTGTTCTGTAAATTTTTGGATACTCTGGTGAAAATAAAGTCCAGAAGTCAAATGAGGAAGGCAGAATAAACTTATTTAACACACAAAGAATGAAAGAACTTGGCATTCATTCATAATCCATTTCCTATGAATTAATAGACTAATTGCCTCAACAGCACAAGGAGATAGAAGCCAGACAGGATTTGTTAAAGTTTCGTACTGAATTGTGAATGAAGGAAGAGGAACAGCGTAACAGCGCAGCATGCGAAGGACCCTCGTAGGTGAGAAGGTGATAGGTAGATAGATGGTATGGATATAAAATTAGGGATGAGCCAAAAAACACATTTACTTTCTCAAACAAAAATAGATAATTTCTTGCCAAAACACCTGCCTTGCAAGAAACATTAAAAGAAGTTCTTCCAAGGAAAAAAAATTATATAGGTTGGAATCTTGGATCTAAATAAAGGAAAAGAATAAGCAGGTGAATAAATAAAAGTAACCTGCAAAATTGATTTTCTTATTCTTAATTGATTTAACACATATATGTTTGTTAAAAATAATAGCAATAATAGATTTGTGTATGTCTATGTGTATAAGTGAAATGTATACAATGCTACAAGGAATGAAGGAAGAAATTAGCAAAATTTT
The DNA here is from genome assembly GCA_004024845.1 of Tonatia bakeri. Classification (NCBI taxonomy): domain Eukaryota; kingdom Metazoa; phylum Chordata; class Mammalia; order Chiroptera; family Phyllostomidae; genus Tonatia; species Tonatia bakeri. The sequence goes on along the minus strand of PVIA01002477.1, from coordinate 133,049 downwards.
GTTATTATGCGGAACTTGTATTACTCAATAATCAGCATAACTTAAAAGTGGACTTGGATTAGTTTCAGATCAACCACCGACAAAAGTAAAAAAGAAAGATAATTACTAAGAAAGGGGATAAAATGGAATCACATAGAATGCTTAATAAAATCCATAAAAAGCATAAACAATGTAGAAGATAAAAATAGAAACAAAGAACAATTGTAACAAATATAAAATATTAACTAATATGGTCAGTTTTAATCCAGTTACATCAATAATTACTTTAAGCATTGATGGTATAAATACATCATGTAAAACACGAAGATTGTCACAGTGAATCGAAAACAAGCCCCAACTCTACACTGTCTTCAAAAAACCCACTTAAAAAATAAGGACAAATATAGATTAAATGTAAAGAAATGGAGAAATATGTTCCTCAGTGACACTAATCAAAGAAAGCAGTAGTTACATTAACTACAGACAGAGAAGACTGGAGAGGAAAGCAGGCTGTCAGGGATTAAGAGGGCATTACAAAATGATAAAGTGGTTAACACTCCAAGAACACAAATGTTGTTAATGTGTGAACACCTAAGAACAGAGTGTCAAACTGCAAGGCCTGATAGATCTGCAAGGAGAAAGGACTGAATACGCTATTACGGCCAGAGACTTCAATACCCCTCTGTCAGGAATGAACAGATCCAGCGGGCAGAAAATCAGCAAGGAGACAGTAGACCCCAAAAGTGCCATCAATCTACTGGACACAATCAACGTCTGTAGACGACTGCATCCCAGAACAAAAGAATGCACTTCTCAAAATCACAAGACAGACCACATTCTGGCCATAAAACAGTTCAACAAATTTATTAAAAAGTCGTACAATATCTTCTTTTAATGGAATTAAACTAGACCACAGTGGAATTAAACTAGAAATCAATAAGGGAAACATTGCCAGAAAATCCCCAGAACTTGAAGATTAAACAACACACTTCTAAATAACACCTAAGTCAAAAAAAAAAATCTCAAGAAAAATATTTTGAACTAAATGAGAAAAATGCATCTTATCAAAATTTATGGGTATATCAAAGACAGTGGTCAGAGAGAAATTTTATAGCATTAAATGCATATATTAGGAACATATCTAAAACCAATAATATAAGCTTCTTTCCTAAAAGAACTAGAAAAAGAAATGCAAATTAAATCCAAAGTAAGCAGAAGAAAAGAAATAATAAAAATTAGAGCATAAATAAATGAAATAGAGACTGAAATAATTAGAGAAAATCAACAAAACTAAAAGATGGTTGCCTGAAAATATCAAGAAAATTGATAAGCCTTTAGCCAGGTTAACTAAGACAAAAAATAATGCAAAAATTATTAATATCAGAAATGAAAAAGGGGACATCACTACAGATACCATGGACATTAAAAGAGTAATAAAAGAATCTGAACAAGTTCATGGTGACATATTTGATAATCTAGATGAAATAGAATAATCCTTTATAAAACATAATATGCCATAACTCACATGAGAAGAAACAGACAGTCCAAACACGTCCATATCTATTACAGAAGTTGAATCAATAAGAAATAAGTTTCCAAAAGAGAAAGTACCAGGCACAGATGTGTATCCTGGTGAATTTTACCAATATTTAAGGAAGAAATTATACCAATACTCTACATACAATTTCTTCCAGAAGGTAGAATCAGAGGGAATACTTCTAACTCATTCTATGAGGTCAGTATTACCCTAATACAAAAAACAGACAAAGACACTGCAAGAAAACTATAGGTCATTCTCTCTTGAACTCAGATGCAAAAACCCTCTGTTAGTAAATCAAATCCCATAATATAGAAAAAGAATTACATACCAAGTGCTCATCAGTAGATGAGTGGATAAAAGAAGCTGTGGTACATTTATACATTGAACTACTACACAGCTATAAAAAAGAAGAAACTCTTATGCTTTGCTACAACATGGATGGAACTGAAGACTATTACACTAAGAAAAATAAGCCAGTCAGAGAAAGACAGATACCATATTATCTCATTCATATGTGCAATCTAATGAACAAAATAAACTGAAGAACAAAGCAGAACCAGAGGTATAGACACATGGAACAGACTGGTAGATCTCAGAGGGTGGGGGGGTGCGGGTACTGGATGAAAAAAAGTGAAGAGATTAGCCAAAGAACATATATACATAGCCCATTGATATGTAAAGGGGGTCACACACCCTCACCCTCCACCACCGAAATGGGGGAGGGGCTTGAACTGCCCGTGAGTGCCTCACTGGGGAAACTGGGATGACATGCAGGAATAGTGATGATTCAGAAAAAAACACACCTTAGAGTTGGAGAGGTTTGTACAGAGGGGCATTCCCTCCTGTACATTTCTGTGGGGAGGGTCATGGGGAAAGCCTTAAGAGAGCAAGCTGAGCTAAAAGGGCACACACTCTGGAGCCCACTTCCCTGGCTCAGTGGACAAGGCAGGCTCAAGCTCCCAGGCCAGCAAAAGACCACATGGAGTGAGGAGGTCCCTTGTGCCCTCCCCTGAGCCCCAGGGTCTGTCTGGAGTGCAACAAAGGAGAAAGGGGAGAAGGCCTGCCAGCAGACCCTGGACGCCATGCATCTGGGGGGCAAAACCCTGTGTCCCTCCTCCACAGAGAAGCCTTGAACCCATTATGACCTGCATCTTTCCCAAGGATGGTGCTTTAAAAAAGAGAAAGGGATTCTGATTGTCACTTACCAGAGAATGGTAAGTGACAATCAGAAAATTTACCAGGGAATGGGATTTGGGTCAGAAACCAACTGTCTTTATTTCAAATTGCATACTTAAAATAAAAGATTCCTTTTTCCTTTCCACCAAACTCTGCTTGGAGTCTTGCCTAACAGACAGCGGGCAGTAGGACCCTCCTTCACTTGGGTAGGCTTTGGTAACACATACAGACAATAGTGTGGTGAAGACCAGGAGAGGGGGTGCTGGGGTTGGGTGGACATGGTCAAAGGGGGAGGGGAAATGGGGGACATCTGTAATGGTGTCAACAATAAAAACTAATTACATATCCAAGTGGGACCACAGGTATACACAGTTGGGTCACCATTAAAAAAATCAATTAATGTAATCCATTACATCACTAAGCTTAAAAAAAATCACGATTATATTAATGAATGTGGAAAAGGCATTTGATGAAATTCAATGCCTATTCATAATAAAAACTCTCAGCAAACAAGAAATAGGGGGGAACTTCCTCAAGTTTCATAAAGCCTATTTTCCCATAATACCTACAACTAACATTATACTTGATGAGAAATTCAAAGCTTTCTGCTAACATCAGAAACAAGGATGGCCCCTCACCACTGCTTTTCAACATTGTAAGGGGAGTTTTCGGTAAACAATACAACAAAAAAAGGAAATGTAGTATACAGATAAGGAAAGAAGGAATAAAACTGTCTTTATTCAGAGATGAAATGATCACTTAGACAGAAGTCGGAAAGGATCTAGAAAAAGCCTCCTGGAACTAGGAAATGAAAGTAGAGCAGGTTCATAGAAGAGTCCAGTACTACACATTAGGGAACACATACAATTAGTGGAAGAAAATATATCAGCACAAGAAAACCAAAACTTTTCCCATTATTTTTATCTTAAACAATTAATGAAAAAGACCATATTTTCCATGCCTTCATAAATTTTTCCTTCTAGTGGAACTGAGGAATTCCTAAGATATTTACATAATAAAGCAGAACATTGGAATTGTCAGACATTTTGATAGTCCATAGCCTGATTAAGAAGTATTTCTTCTGCATTTCAGATCTAGATATATGTGATTGATTTTGTAAGTGGAGTTTCTCATATATTTTTGTTCAAATATCTCATTGTTAAGAAAGTATCCCTCAAAATGGATGCATCTTTCCTTCCCATTTTGGGATACCCACTTCTCCAACGGTTCCTTCAGCACTGGTTAGCCCCTCCATGGGGCTTTCCAAAACAACAATGGTCAATAATCATTTCTTCCAAATTCTTTGACATTCTGCTGAACATTCTGGACTATGTCACCTAATGTTTACAGCAGAGAGCGGTGCAGAAGGTTGGCTGGGGAGTCGGAGGCCTGAACTTGCACTCTGGCCCTACTGAACAGCAGTAGGGCACTTTGGGCCAGGGGCTGCCCTCCTCAGCCTCGTTTCATCAACCAAAAAAGTAAGTCTGAAAAAGTCTCCTTCTGAAGTTATTATTAAAATTAAATTACATTAGTTATCTGTGTAGTTTTTACCCCAATACCTAGAATATAGAGAAACATTTAAGATGAGGTAACTATGATTATTTCATAAATCATATAGATCTTATTTCACCAATTGAATTTCAATATGATTAAGAACAAGGTTTATACTGGTTACTTATTATTAACAATAATAACTGTTTCTGAGTGTTGACCACTTTACATGAAATTTGTCATTAAAATTAGTAACAGTTCTAGGATGAAATTATGATGACCCCAATTAATAGAAGAGAACACTGAGTCATGAAGGGGTTAAAGAATTGTTAAAGGTCATGCAGGGGTTAAAGAATTGCTAAAGGTCACGAGGTATTAGGGAACCCGGATTAAACTCAAAAGCCTGTGCAACTAACAACAAAACAAAACACCAAGAACAGAAACAAGCTCAGTTATATGTTCAGGTGGAGATCGATAGTTCCTGGGTGACCTGATTAAAACTATGCGAATCAACACAATCTGATTGTTCCTGTAGGGGGGAAAAAAAAACAATCAGTGGTAAAAAAGCAAGTGTCTCAGAATCAAGTAGTAGAATTGAATCAGAGTCCAGATATGCAGTTCCTGGTTCTCGCGTCAACCTGAATGACCTCGAGCAAGGCCGATACCCTCCATAGCCCTCCTGGATCTCAGCAGTGAGAGGAGCAGTACGACAGTACCATCATTTTGGAAAGAAACACTGTCACACAGGGGCGTTGTGTGCATGTGTTTTCCAAAGACAATGGTGATGTCAACCAAAGCACTGTGAAACAAATTCAAGTTAAATCTTAACTCATTAAAGGGCAGATATTTAGGGGAATGTTATGTAACAAAACCTAACTTTGTGAAACAAGTGAGAGAGGGTTTTAATAACGAAAGATCAAGGTCATATTATGGAGAATGATAAGCTAAACACTATGAGTCCTGATATCAGAGAAAGCACTAAGGCATTTCCCCTGCGTCCTTCATCTTGAGAGCTAAAAGGTGGAGAGAGTACAATGCGCTGCCCAAGAGCTAAGAAGGAGGGAGACTTGAAAAGTGATGAATGGACCAAAGAGAAATTAAATGTAGAAATGGAAGAGTTATATGCAGGTTTTTCATATATATCTATATTTTTCTAAATTAATTCACAGTTTTGTTGACAAAGTATCTGCTTAAGCTTCAGTGGATAGAAGAATAATAAAGGAGACAATGGAAAAGAAACACTAGAAATATAAACAGTCCCCACCAAAATGTAAATTTTCTATTTTCTTAAAGTAACGACACTTTACTTAATTGCGTGCATAGGGATATCCTTCTAAAGAGATAAGGAAATTGCTATATCAAGTACAATTTTGACTTGTGTCATAGACTAACCAGAAAGAAAAAATAATGAGAGGTGGAAAAAGGAAATAGAAAGCCAATTATATGCTGATTTGCTAATGTTATTTTTCAGATTAAATGCCACTTCAAATTACAAAACCGGTGGTACTTGAAGCTGTCAGTTTTCTGAGCACTTTCTTGAGAAGTCTTGTTTTAGAAAGAGAATGTTGAAACACAGGGCCCCTCAGGGGGCCAACCAAACTTTGACAGAGGTTTAACAGTCCTTGAAATTATATCCTCAAACCTTAGAGAGCCTGCTGATTCAGTGGGAAAGGACATAAGCTGAGCAAGTTATAAATAAACTCTTTTATCAGAGGCGATGGTTTCATGGTGACTTCAAAGACCAAATCACGGATAGTAAGTTCTCTGATGTTCTGAAGACAGTAAGAACTTTATTATATTGGTCAAGCCATCCTTGGACCCAAGCTGAAATTTGATAACACGAATGTTTTTTTCCCCTCCTTGTACAATTTTAAATAAATTCTCATTAATCCAGGTCACTAATATATATCATTAAATGTAAAAGAAACAAGACCGTACAAATTTTATATTATCACTTCCGTCTCAAAGGTTTTCTGATAAAAATATCATCACACATCACATTCCCCAAAGTAAAAATGTGTTCTAGGCAGCAACTTAAATTCCTGGAGAGGCACAGAACTGATTGCCCGTACACTGCCCTGATAACTGGGGCTGGTTCAGTGTGCCTTTGCTGGCCCCAAAATAACCAGAAAGGAAATAAGACGCAAGAGAGAATCTTTCTAATCAGGTTTAATGGATATAATTCTTGAGCAGGTAACTTTAGTCTAAGAGAATCATGAAGATAAGTGTAATGTAATAATAGCCAACAAATATGTTATTTCCAATGTAAATATGGGTAGCTATCCCTTGCTCCATTTAGAAAGATTTTTAAATACTCAATAGAAAATAATATTCAAAGAAGTCTTTTAAAAATATTCACAGTGTAATTTAAAAACCACTTGTAGGATAATTTGAAGTCTCACTGTCCCTGATCACTGAATAAATCAAACAGTTACAAAGAAACTACATCGTGCTACGCTGAAAATGATAGTACATAGAATGAATCTGATATAAACAGTAATCGTTGTGTATAAGGTTTACACGTTTCATAAAAATGATACCAATAACCACCTAAGACATACTACTTGAGGTATTTATAACAACTGACATGTATTAATGAAAATTCATTATGGATTTGATTATGACATGACATGGCTGCAACACCCAGCCACAGCAGGGATCTGTGCAATGGCTGCCTGGGACTCCCCTGCCAATGGGAGTCAAGTGCATAGGTCTCCAGACACTTGAGTGTGCGCATGGGCCTTTGTTGTAAGGGGAGCCTCATCAGAAACACACCCCAAAGGGAGTCAAAAGTGAAGAAAGGAAAGACATTAAAGCCTTGTCAGCTTCTGAGGAAACCAGCAGAGGGGCGTTCACTGCAAAGGGTTCAGAACTTCTAGGGCGGGGGCACTAGGATCCTTTGTGTCAGATAAAGAGAAAAACAAAATAGTATAACGTGAAGCACTGCACCTGTGCTGTGACTCAGAAGCAGTGCTTAAACAACATTGCTGTTAAATGTTGGGGCACACTCATGAATGCCACTCTGCACATTTCTGGGGGAAGCAGACTCTTTCTGCTAAGACGTATGCAAGCCATGTCACAGCACTTCCCCATGTCACAGACAAAGGGAAGGGACAGAATGTCCACATTCACACAGAGAGCATGTAAGTTTTTAAATTAATATTTCTGTTGTTTTAACAAAATGGAAGAAGTCTGTAAGTCACTGTGCATTTTTAGTTCTAGGTGTATAATTCTTTTTCACCTTTGCTATGAAGTCAGTGTTCTCTCTTTGTGCATTATCAGTATGACCGACTGGAGTGTTTTTAAAGAGAAAACCCATCACGTAAGTAAACAAATAAAATAATGAGATATGTGATGTGATATAAAGGAAAACAAGGAACTGAGATTCTTAAAAATAACAGGGTTTGATCAGTAAACATCTTAGGAACGTGATACTTGGGTTGAGACCTTAACATAAAGGATGTGAGGGGAGAAGAGAAACATTGCAAGGAAGGGGACAGATACCAAGAACCTACAGAGCCTTCACAGAGACCCTCAGGCAGAAGGACTGAGACACAGAAAGGCCCATCTGGCTGGAGTGAAGTGAGCTGGGGTGAGAGTGGCATGGAACAGTGCAGGGGAGCTGGAACCCAAGCACCAGTTCACACTGTGCTGTAACACAGGCTGAGAAGTTAGGACTGTATTCTCGTTGTGAGAAAGCCCTTGGAAAATTTTATGGAGAGGAGTGACATGATTAAACTTAGATTTTAGGAGAACTTGATGCTCTTCTGAAAATTAATAGATGGGAGTGAAAGAGGGGAATAGCGATGCAAACTTATGAATTGGGAGTCATCCTGGGAAGGGAAGTGCTCCTGCATCAATGCCCAGTTCAGGGCCTCGTCTCCTCACCCTTCCAGCCTCCCTATCTTTTATCTGCAGTACCGCACCCTGCACGCAAGGGCTTATTTAACCTTTCTAAGCATGAAATTTCCCAGTGCATAATTTTCTTCTGGATAAAGCCAGTCATTAGCCTCAGAGCATCTCTAGGATATGAATGCAACCTCACTTGTTAACATGATGCATAATGAATGTCTCAGTCTCTCAGTTTTGGCAAACAAAATTCTCACTATTCATTAGACATCCCTTGCCTTTGGCTGCCTCCAAGTCTTTGATGAATTATTACTAGTACCCAGAATTCCCATCTTCACCTCTAACTCTCAAAGCTGACTCAAGGATCCTGGATGACCCAAGAAAAAGATCCCTTCTTGGAGTTATCCTGTCTTCCAAACCAGAAACAGTTCCTTCTCTCCATGCACTTCTCTTATCCCTGCCTTCCCCTCTCTCTGAAACTAAATAAATAAAATCCTAAAAAAAGGAAAAAATTCCCATTTGATAATATCTTATATGAGAATTTAAAGGAAAAATACCAGATTGTCTCTGATATATTTCAAATATTACATTTTAAAAGGTTTGCTATTTGCAATTATTATAACTATAACAATGATAGTACATAACCCCATAGATATTTGTATAAAACAGAGACCAGAGGCATGGGACAAATAGAAATGCACTTCTGTAGTTAAGGGGCCTGTGGCCTGGGAATCCAAGATTAATTTATTTCTGAGTAAATTTCTCCCTCCGCCTTCTCCTACCTTCTGAAATCAGAAAGGAACTCTGCAGCAATGGTGTCTATGTTTTCTGTCCCTTATGATCACTCAAACTTCACCATCATTAGGCATCCAAATTGTCAGTAAGCTGATTCATACTCTATAGCTCATTGGAATATAGTGTTATTTCTGATAAAAATCAATGAGACCAAGTGGAAACATTGGTAAGACTTCTTTGAGAAAAATGATTTATTGTCATTGAAATTCTTCTCTGTGATTATGTACAAAGTCAAGATTTTTATTTGTCTGTATCTAAAGGTATCACTTTCCATAAGTACATGCTCTTGGTGAGCTCTCAATTTTCTCCTCACTGGGACCCTTTACATTTTATCTGGGGTAGGAGCCCTATCAGCCCTTCCTCTTTTCAACTCAGCTTGCTGAAGGCCTCGAAATATCACCAGCAATCCCAGCTGTGGCTTTCTGAACAATACTTTCTTTTGTGGCAGCTGTCAACTCCATTTAATGTAACCAAGTAGGAAAAAAAAAACTCTAGAAAAATCTAAACCTTTAATGAAAAGCAACACTATCAACCTCCTCACAGGCTACAAGAGAAATATCAACTTAGACAATTTTGAGTTGAAATAAAATGGGTAAATTTTAATACCAATGTAAACAATGTGAACTTAGCTAATATTCACTTATAAATTAAAAGTTTAGAAAATCAATTTAAAACAGAATCAAGCATATACAAATCTCTGACTATAATTAAACAATTACTTCTGAATATATTATACAAATAGGGGGCCCTCAAATACTATTTTACCACATTCTCTGTATCGCATACTAGACGCTTTACATTCCTAGTTAAACTTGGTTCATCCAATGCTACTTCAAAGTTTCCTTCCATTGACAAATACTGAATTAGACATAAAATGTCTCAAAACCTACACGCAAAATGTAAGAGTCTGAAACCAAAATGCATGCTATTTTACTCCTATGCAGAACAAGAAAAGATTCCTCAAAACATTTCTCTTGATATTTCCAAATAGGTAGAAAGGAACAGAATGTTATTTTGGCAATACTAACCTTCACATTGCTCTATAAACCTTAGTCAAGAAGGCTTATATGAAACTTCATCACACATGAACTCATCTCACATTTCCATGTTCAAAAATTATAACACAAAAGCCTTTCAAACTGTCCTAAATGGATCCAAACATTCTAGAACTTAGGGTCAAATGTATCTGCTTTCACATTTAAATTAGTAGAGTCACAAGCATTCAAACTGCTCCTTAAAAAAAACAACATGTTTTTTCTGTGTTACATTGAACTCTGACTAAAGCATCTATTTAATTGGCTTAAAAATGCCATAGGATGTGTTTCAGCTAATAACCAGATAAATCTGAGGGAAACCAAAGTAACTTTTGGTGGTTGAGTTTTTACTTCTTTTAAAAATTTCTTTATATATTTTGGGTAATAGCCTTTTAACAGATGCATATTTCGCAGATATTTTCTCTCACACTATGACTTGCCATCTTATTCCCTTGGCACTGTCCTTCTCAGAGGGCAAGTCATTTTAATGAAGTCCTCCTTATTAATTACTTCTGTCATGAATCTTGCCTTTGGTATTGTATCTAAACAGTTATCATAATCAGAATCATCTAGGTTTTCTCCTGTGTTATCTTCTAGAACTTTTACAGTTTTGTAATTTACATTATGTCTGTGATCCATTTTGACTTAACTATTGTGAAAGATACAAAGTCTGTGTCTAGATTAATTTTTTGCATGCAGATGTTTAGTTATTCCAGAATGATCTATTGAAAAGAACTATTTTCACTTCATTGTGTTGCCTTAACTCCTTTGTCAAAGATCAGTTGACTATATTTATGGAGGTCTATTTCTGGGCTCTTTATTCTGTTCCATTGATCTGTTTGTCTACTTTTTGCCAATGCTACAATGTAATTACTACATATTAAGCCTTGAAGTGAAGTATATTAATTACTTATATTAAGTCTTGAAGTGAGGTAGTGTCAGTCCTCTAACTTCGTTCTTCTGGTTCAATAGTGTGTTGGCTCTTCTGGGTCCTTTTTCTCTCCATATAAACTTAAGAATCAGTTTGCTTAAATCCATGAAATAACTTGCTCAGATTTTGATTGGGATTATATCAAATCTATAGATCAAATTCAGAAGAATTGAGATCTCAACAATACTGAGTCTTCCTACCCATTAATATGGAGTGCTTCCCCATTTCTTTAGTTCTTCTTTGATTTCATTCATAGTCTTTTATAATAACTTTTCTTTTCAAATTTTCTTTAAAATTATTTATGCTTTGTGCCCATTTATTTAAAGAGAGCTTAGACACAAATAGCTACTCCTCAATGAAAACCCATAGCATAACTTATCTATTATTACTTTTCTCTAAAATTAAGGAAAAGTGATACTCATAAATATATTTTTGCTTTAATTTTCATTTCATAATAAAACATATTTGTTCATTGTGTAGTGAGTGCTCAGGCTTTATATTCAGATATATATAAGAATCAAAAGCAAAATAATAAAATAATTGTTTTCATTTCATTTTTTAAAATAAATGCAAAGTTCCAAAAGTATATAAAGTAGAAAAAAATCCATTCTGGCATTCCAATGCTGGTTAAAATATTCTAGGCTCTGCACAACACAATATTAGGGGAGAAAATGAATAGCAAAAATCTTAAGAAGCCATCCTAATATTATAATTTATAAAACATACAAATTCAAGCTTCACTGTCTTCTCAATATTAATTGGGCTCTAGCACTGGAATTGTCAGATAGTTTAAGTAAAAACTAGATTTCAGGGTAACTGGCATAAATCTAACAATTTTGTACTACCAATTTTAGTTACTAGTTTGTGACGATTTCATTCTGTGGTAGTCATTCAAACACAAGCGAGTGTTTAAGAATTTGGAATTATCTCCCCAAGGGTTTGCTATGACTTTGGCAAACTCACAGCAGAGCTTAGTAGGTACAGTAGTTACATTCTACAACAAATGTCAACAGTTCCTCAAGACATCTTACATTAAAATAAAAAGATTTCAGCCCTGGCTGGTGTGGCTCAGTGGATTGAGTGCCAGCCTGCAAACCAAAGGGTCAGTGGTTTGATTCCCAGTCAGGGCACATTCCTAGGTTGTGGGCCAGGTCCCCAGTAGGGAGTGCATGAGAGGCAACTATACCTGATGTTTCCCTCCCTCCCTTTCTCCCTCCCTCCTCTCTTTCTAAAAATAAATAAATGATCTTTTAAAAATGCATTGTCTCCTTTAGTTATCACTGCAGAATTGAGTACTATTAGTATTCCAAATTTATAAGTAGGGAAACTAAATTATAGAACATTGAGATACCTGTCTAAATTTCATACTTGTCACTGGTTAAAATGAATCAAGTTGTGATTAACTCAGGTAATTGTTTTCTTTTCAAGTATAGAGAGATACATGAAACTATTTTAATGCAAAATTTATACCAAATCTTTCTTGAGGGGCTTTGTATAATTATTGATTAATAATCATGCTAGAATCTTGCTCATTATTACGCATGAATCTCCCATGTGGACATTCTGAAATGCAGGCACTGCTAATCTAGTATGGGGACTAGCAGTCTTGTTATCTGAGAGATTAGACTCTTAATTCTGTGCCTGACATTGTAGTTTTTGACATTACTGAGTCTTAAATTTTTCTTTAGTAATATGGGATAATTTTATCTTTATAGTTGTAGTATATTGGAAAGTGCACTAGCACCAGAATCAAAAGATTTGGTTTTAATTTTAATAGGTGTTAATTAGTTATATGCTTTAGAAATATGATTTCTTTAAGTCTAGTTTTCTTATGACAGCATGAGAGTTGTGTGTTTTTCAGAATGCATGTTCATTACTCTATATCAACAGAATAACATGAGAATTAATATTAGCTACTTATCTTGAGTTCCTTCAATATTATAGATTGATCTAAATTAGTATCCAACACTTTTAAAACTAACATTTAGGTGTAATGTTATAAACTTTATGGGGTATAGCTGAACAAGTATTGTTCTCCAAAGTGAAAGAAAAATTGACAGATTTTGTAAAAAAACATTTTTTACCATACTGTTCTTTTTACAAAAAAAAATTTAAATTTGATGGTTGCCTGTCTTCAGGAATACTACCAAGAAAGGAAAAGAATTCATTAGCATGGTATTTACTTTCTTGTCTCCTTGCACATCGCAATGGCCCTCCCCACTCCATCATTCTATCATCGCCTTGACAGTCTCCAAGCAATATTTCATCCTTTCCTTCATCACCATCCTTATTTTGTACATTCCTTGAAGAAGTAAAAACAACTCTCTCCTCTCAATCACAACCACAAATAAATGTTAAAATCCCTAAACATATACAAAGCAGAGCGTGTTCAAGTTCTCTCCATAACATCCCGTATTTCTGTGAAGTTCCTTTTCACTTGTTAAATGTGGGGCCATGGGATCCAACCTATTTCAGGATATGATTCTATACAGTGCATTACTCATCTTCTGTTCTCAGTGCACGTGATACTCTCCAATCAGTGAAGAAACATTAAACTATCTAAGGATAGTCCGATCAGTCTTCTCAGGTCAGCAATGTACTCCTCAGAGAGCTAGGCAAAACATCATGATGGCTAGGATGAAGACATAGTTTGGACACAATCTTTAGGATTTGGAAATATGAAATTCAGTTTAATGTGTCTCCTGACTACTTCTAAGTTTTCTCTATATGTTCTATGGCTTATTTTCCAGACTTTTTAAAAATGAATATTATCCTTTTTCAACTTTTTCATGAATGTTAATTGCTACATAAGTCAAATACCTTTATTTGACATTAAAAAATAGAACAAAACCCCCCTTAATAAATCCAATTTTTTAAAAGCTGTTTTAAATGATTTGTCATCCAATCTAACATTTTAGTTAATTTTATGTTGGCATTTACACAAATTCAAAAGTACGTTTTGAGAGCAATTTTAAAATGTTGGGAGTGGACACTATACAGTTTGAAAAGACACTTTGTGAATTTCTTTTACCCAGAGAAAACTGCACTAATTTGTGGAAAATGCTATATTGTATTAACATTTATGTGGTGCCCGGGCCACTGCAGAAAAGGGGCCCCTGCCTTCCTGATTCGCATTTGCAATCTTCTCTGCCCCGACCTGAAACACATACGAAATGAGATTGGTAGAAACTAACTTTCCTCAGAGAAGGGAATATGGACCTATGACTCCAACTACTCTATTAACTCTTTTTCGCTGAGCTGCCAGTGACCAGATTCTCCTCAATCTTAGTCAATGCATGCATGTAGGTTAGTTAGTTAATTCATTATATAAAGTAAGACAGAAAGGAGTCTTTTGAAGCAGTCTGACAAATTTTTATATTATAGTCTATGATATTCCGTAGCATGACTGGAGAAAAGAGCATTTGTATACTTATGATAAAGATTTATTGGACTGAGTAACAATTTGTGAATAAGATCAGAACAAATGGCCTGTAACATTCTGTCTCATTTAAAAAGAGAGAGCTAAGCATTTCAGCGAAATTGCCTAAAACATATAAAGATGTTCTTTGGCCCTGTATAATATAAAAATGATTGCAATGTATTCAATTTGAAAGTCCAATAAAAAGTGAATTCCAGCAGCCTAGGAATTGGTGACGCTGGACTTTAAGAAGTATAGCATTATTAGATTCCTTCATTTCACTGCCAGTCTTCATTAGTAATACTCTGTAAAAATGAATATGGAAGAAGCCACAGGTATAATCAGTAAATGTGAAGACCTTAATAAGAAGAAGTGGGGGCATCTATCCTGTAAGACTCTGCACAATGTCTCCAATTAGGCCAATTTTCTCATTATAATTCTATTCTTTACAACCCATTATACAGTCACTTAGATCATTGTTATCAAAGCAGGCCTCTTGATTGATTTATCTGGTAGAGTGGTCCTTATCTTCTTTTGGAAACATGGTACTTCATATTTTAACTTTTCTCAAGGACCCTAATTGTCAGCAATTTTTCACTAAATCATCTGCAAAGGGCACCATAAAAAAGACTACAGAGAGAAATTCTAGGAAGATTAAGCATTCTAACTAGTCATTCACTTTTTCTTTCAATGGCAACATTGCTAGGGCATGTGGCTTCCAAATATTAGAGTCTGATGCCCTCAGTGTCAGGATATTTATCTCATGATGAGGAAAAACAAACACTTAACACATTAATATGCTGAAACATTTTCTAGGAAACAATTTATCTCATTTTCTGCCTAAATATCTCACTTCATCATCTAAGTATCACATTGTGAATTGACGCCATTAATGCTTGGTTAAAAATATAGAAAATTGTTTCCTTTGCTTCCTCATCTGCTAACCTTTTTGTGTATTAAAGGGTTTGTTGCTTAGTTTTACTGAATTTATTTTTCTCCACTCACTTTGGCAGTGACCACATAACCATCAGTGGATCCATTATTAGTGATTTTCTAATTGATACTTAGTTGTGCACTTAGGTTTATAATATAATTCTCTCCTTGTGGTTCCTAAGGAAAGTCATATTTCTCCACAAACTCCAAGGGATATTTATTGCAGAATTATGTAGAAAGAATATTTTGTTTTCTTGTTATATCAATAACTTGAGAACTAAAAATATAATCCATTGCATACGTAAAGACAGCTTGGTTTATAAGCAATTGTTTTCTGAGAACACAGTGCATCTCCTGCAAGTTCTCTGATGGCCACCAGCTTCTCAATCTGGGTGGGTTGCATTCCACTGCCGATGGACTTAAGGTTTGTTTTAATTCACATGTCACCATTACGGATGTTGGTTTTTCAGTGTTTCAGTCTTGGAGACCCAACAAATCCACAGCCAATGAAAACTCATTCTTTTAGTTTCATGCCCAAAATATATCAGCATGTAACTTAAAAAGATCATACTTTTTATTGCAATATCAGATGGGCTAAGTCTGTTACCTCCCAGCAGATTAACCTCCAAGTCTGTACCAATTCATTAAACACGCACATCAGTCACAGACTGCGGTATAATTTATTGCAATTAAGCACTCCTGTGTTGGGGAACCAAAAAGAGATGGCCCATTATCAGTGCTGTTAATGGTTTTCTGAACAGTTGCCAGTTCATTCACCCCACCCACCCTTCAATAATAAAATAATTTTGACAAAGGGCCCATGTTTCAACATTTTTAATAAAAACAAAATAGAAAAACCATCAGTAACTGAGCAGTAAAGTTTCCTCTCTCTTTCTTCCCTGCCAAAACTAACAGAAAAGAAAATGTCAGTCTGGCTTCTTGCCAAAAAAAGAGGAAATTGAATGGTCTTGGTTCTTATTCTTTGACTAGTAGCATTGTGTACATAGAATGCTTGGTTCTTGGGCTCGTTTTGACAGAACTGAAACACAGATAAGAAGTTTTGAGGGCTACATTCTGCAATTTATAGACCTTGATTCTGTTTAAGATCTTTCAATACCACATAACAAATCAATGTGATTTAGCAAACAACGTTGTTTCTGCCATTGACATAAGCCATATGTGAACTGCTAAGCTACTATGCAAGCCACAGCAATAAATTCCGGTCACTTGCCGGAGATTCCTTAATATTTGGGGCCTTGAAATAATTCAAACCATTATCATCTTGAATGATGTCTCACTAAACTGCTGCCTAGTAATGAATGCTAAAAGCAGATAGAGTTGTTCTTAAATAAATTTCCCAGGTAATTCATTCAGAATAATAGGGCAGGAAGCTCTGTTTGAATTACAAATTTTGCTATATCAAAATCATTAAATGTCCCTTTCACAGACACTAGGAGTGTAATCTACGTATTCAAATATCTGACACAGACAATGTTTGATCCAGAAGGTAGAGCTATTAATTATCAAAAAACCCTAAAATAAGTGTGTCAACTTGTCTTGCTGCAGAAAATAAACTGTGTTCTTGCCACTCTGTTAAACTTAGTCTGAATATCTCACTGAGCAGCCAGAATGCTCATTGTTTTTGTAGGAAATAGCTGAAGCAGTGTATGTGGCAAAAAGGACAGATAAAATAGTAAATTTGTCCAAAGGTTGAACATTTTTATACTCTGTTATCCTCCATTTACAGTGGATTCCTTAGTCAGTATGAATCTCATCTCACACAAAAGGAAATCTACATTATTAAGACCTCCTTTCAGATTTAGTCAATTATTCTGTTTCAAGTATGTATATATTTAAAAAATAAGCTAGTTAGAATCAGAGAATATTTTTTAAACATCACATTTACAATACTATTAAGCTCCATTTGTAATTACAGGGGGAAGCATTTATCTGACAAATAAGATGAGATTACATCAATATGTCAAAAGCAAGTTTCCAAACATGACTCAGGGGCTACAGTCTCAAAATCAATCTTTAATGGTGCTCTAGCCTCTCTGCATTTCTTCTCCTCTCTTTTTTATCTATAACTAATCTCTTATTTTATATTTTCACAGAGAGCCATTCAATTCCTTAGCCAATTTCTAAAATCAGTTCAAATCTAGCCCTGGCTGGCATAGCTCAGTGGATTGAGCGCGGGCTGCGAACCAGGCATCGCAGGTTCGATTCCCAGTCAGGGCACATGCCTAGGTTGCAGACCATATCCCCCAGCAACCGCACATTGATGTTTTTCTCTCTCTCTCCATCTCCCTTCCCTCTCTAGAAATAAATAAATAAAATCTTAAAAAAAAAATCAGTTCAAATCCTTCTTCGTAATAAGTACATGATATTTTAAATTGCTTTTTATAAATTATTTTAATGCCCCAAATTCCAGAAATGTTGCATTCAAAACACATATCCAATTAATCCTAATAATTATGTTATATTATATTAATTAATTATGTTAATGCTTATGCTATGCAAATTATCAGTTTTAAAACATTTTCATTCTTCAAAATTAAACATTTTGAGATGACTGGATGTTTTAAAATATCTGCTTTATTTTAAATGATATGACACAAAAACTATAAGGAGATCTTGGATTTTTGGTGTAAAAAGTAAATATTTTTTAAAGTTAATTCTATGAAATGCAAAATAATTACTAAACTAGGATTCTAAACTAGCATCTATTCTTATCTTAAAAATGATTTTTCAAATTTAAGAAATGCACAGAAACACAATTCAAAAATATCTCTTGTATAAGTTTGTAAATAATAGAAACAATTAAATATTTTTCTACTAAACATGTAACATAAAAATATATAATATGTTATACATATATTTAAACTTGTATATAATAACTTGTATCAGAACTAAGAGAGTGATGTAAAAGTCTAAGATGTAGATCAATGGATAAAAAAATTTATAACATAATTAGGAAAATATACAAAATAGTCATTAAGAAACATTGTGACATGGATCGTAGTGGGAAACTTTTAATGTTTGCTATGAACTGAATTTGTTAAAGAGTGAATATACACAAAAGACAAGAATTTGACTGTTGACTGTGGGGCAGTTTCGTGGAGTGGAATGTGCAGAAAAAGAACGAAAGGGTGGAAGGCCCACCACATAAGTGGAAGGGAAAGAAGCCAGCAGAGTAATTATTCAGGTGAAAACCAGGTCAAGTCACCAATAAAGAGAAGCTGAAATGAACCCTGAGTGTGAAGTAATTGTTTTCTAATTATAAATATACTTGGCTAGGATGTAGTGAGTGAATTGGCAGGGAAAGGCTAACATTAATTTTGGTGGATGTGTTGTAATATGGAATAGTCTTGAGGAGTTTAGAAAGCCAGTCTATATTACAGTGTAAGGTATATAACACAACCAATTAAAAATGAGGAAGTGGCACGTGATGGCTGTGACGTATCATCTTGTTTTAAAATGATCGGTCCTATGTTAATGTTGGGTTTGGGAATCAAAGAGGAAATTGGAAACCATGCTTGGTTCATGTCCACCCTGGAGAAAAAAATTAAAGGGTGCTGAAGTTAGTATCATGGGAATTTCTGCACTGAATAGGATGTAGGTCACAAAACTATAACAAAAGGATTAAGTACAACCTTAATACATGGTTACAGTTTAAAGCCAGTTCTCTAAGGATAGGTAGTGATTATATGCTTTCTTTCATATATACTCCAAAGGATTATTTTAAATGAGATACAACTACAGGCTGAGAGATTACATTACAATAAAGTAAACACAATCCTATGATTAGGCAGGGCCTTGCATAATGTTGACATTACCATGTATGATTCTGGAAACACAAAGAGAGTTGAGTTCCCTGAACTCCGTTTTCTAACCCTAACTGTTTCCTAAGCATGAGAGTGATACAATAGCCCTAAGAGAACAATACTTGCAAGACCTGCTTCAGAGCTGGGAAAGGGGCTGACATCACGAACTGGCTGCTGAGAATGTGGACTTTGCTGAACTGGTGTGTCTGGCATTCGGCTGGCAGGTGGGAAGAGGACTTCCCAGAGGAGAAAAATAGGGCAGAGAAAACTAAATAGGCATTTGCTTATCTTCCTTCCTTCCTTCCTTCCTTCCTTCCTTCCTTCCTTCCTTCCTTCCTTCCTCTCTTCCTTCCTTCCTTCCCTCCATTTCTGAAAAGTGAAGTTCCTATCAATTCCAAGAAATTGTCAGGAAAGGACTTGCAGCTACTAGCATTAAAACCCCCCAATCCTCCTCTGACCCTTCAGTCTACTTTAATTTAACAGATGGATATTTTTCACATGATCAAGTGAGGAAACGTGACTAATGCCAATGTCATTACGGTTTTACCTTTAATTGAATTGTGACATATCTTCAGCATACATGAGACAAGGTGGAGAGAGCATCTGTTTCCACACCCCTGTAACCAGCTGGGTGTCTCAGGATTTCCTAGTCTATAAGTTACTTCACAGAAGTTCAGGCCAAGGACACCAGGGTGGATCTGTGGTCTTTGCAACATCCATGAAATCGCTAATATACTGCAGCACCACTGAGATCTCAGAAACTAAACGGTGTGGAACTCAATTTATCTGCCTCAGAGGGATTAAGAGTGGAGTTCAGTCTGCCAGGATTCAGGCCTCTGGTTCCGTGGAGTCTAGGTACTAAAGACCTGGGGCCGAACTGTCCCCCCAGCTATAATTATGCAAGCTGTGTATGGCAGAAAAATGCTATAATTAAAGTCACAAAATGTTTTTCGTCATAATTTTCTTTTATTGGTATATAACTTTGTGGGGAAAGAAAGGCTCTGGTTTGTCTGACATTTTCTTCTCTGGCATTACACATTTCCTTAAAAAGATTTGGGTAAATAGTAGGTCAGCTTCTTTGGCACTAAGAATGTATAAAAAAATTACAAAATAATTAGAAGAATAGAATTTTATTTTCAGGTTGAACTTTGTATCACCAAAGCATTTCACAGTTCCAGTTCAAAATATTTCCCTTTCTTAGGTAAGTTGCCTTGAAAAGTTACTGCAAAGTTTCCTTGTTATTAGACTATTTTAACTTAAAAAACAGTATTTATTATTTTAAAAGAAAATGTGGAAGGAAATAAGTAACTCATAAACTATTAAGCTGAAAACTTTCCTCCAGAGAAGCATTCTTCTCTGCATTCTGTAAATTCTGTATGCGTGTGTTTCCTTTTGGGGTTTTATTATAATTCTCTGATACCAAAGTTGATGCCTGAAGGGTCATTATTTCCCTTGTGGCACCTGGAACAACACCCTGCCCATGGTAGGTCCTCAAGAAATGTTATTGATCCCCCAAATCCAGGAAGATATCTTGCTTTCCTGAAACTGCTCTATTGGCTAGAGTTAACTAGCCGATAAAGCAATTTTAATAAACTACATAGCACTATTGGACCTGAAAATATAAACTTATGTTAAAATGGGAAATATAATGCTGGGATATTTTTTCATCAATTTTGTATGCAGAAGTCAAGGAAATAAAACATAATTAATTAAGAAGAAAAATTGTAACATTTCACATAACTGTAAATAACGGTTTGTCATTTGTATCAACGGAAGAACACAGACTGTCGAGCAACCCAAGGGGACAGGTCCTCCTTGGGAAGCTTGGAGGAAAGCTTTGAATCAAGCGATTGTGTTTTATACTGACATTTGATCGATGTGGATTCTGCTCCTCTGGGGACCTGCTCCAAGGGACATAATAATGTCCTACTACAACAACACCACACAGGAGGCTCAATAACGTTTGGTTACTTCA
This sequence comes from Tonatia bakeri, assembly GCA_004024845.1. Taxonomy (NCBI): domain Eukaryota; kingdom Metazoa; phylum Chordata; class Mammalia; order Chiroptera; family Phyllostomidae; genus Tonatia; species Tonatia bakeri. Next base: position 112,104 of record PVIA01002477.1, on the reverse strand, counting down.
ACCTTTTTTCCTTCACATTGCACCGCATGCAGCAAGTATAACATTGTGGAACAGATTCACGTAGAAACTCCCTCTTTCACTCTTCCCCCAAAGAATTGCAAGTGGTTTGGTTTTCAAGTTTTAAAAACCTTTGGTTAAAAGCTAAGGCAGAAATGACAATAAAAATACTTATCAAACACATGATATACAGTTGACAACTTTTCTCGGGGAGTCACATAATGAATATCAGTGGTTAGCTGGGATGGGAATGTGGATATTGATCTTAAGAGATAAGAGTGTTGTGTCCTAGACTTGCATGTTCACTGAAGTGAATTTTTTTCCAGACCCTATTTTAGAAAGAGCATTTTACAATCTTACGTCAAAATAAAAAGAAAATCTTAAAGGTCATACTTATTAATAGTGGAGTTTATAATCATAGAATTTGTATGCAATTAAAAATATTTTTCTTAATAAAATTAAACTATACTCAAAAGCTCTTGGCAGTCCCTCAAATATAACAAAGAGACTTGGTTCATTTTAACGTGCTCATAAAAACAGAAATTTAATTAAACCCATAGAAACATGAACACATTTTAAATTTAATATTTCAACTTGTGCTATGTAGACTGGTATGCCACAGACATGCAATATGGGATCAGAATGAACTAATAGAGCGAGAGTACAAACATTAAGAAGACAGATGACATGTCTGTTAGTTCTCCTCTCCACTCTCAATAACAGAACCATGTTTAGTGACAGATTAGCTCTCTACAAATTATTTATGAAACAAATAAACACTCTACAAATGTAGTCATAGGATTTTCACTTGGAAGAAAGAATAAGATGAAGGAAGTTAAAACTGGTAAGCCCCTCTCCCAATATTAAATTATTCTGTTAGTCACTAAAGCTGGCCTGTGACATCGTGAACTAATCTGTATTTGAGAGAGAGAGAGAATTAATGATGCCAGGTTGATTGTGACCCAGTCACAATCTTTCAACCTTATCTCACGGACAGAGAAGATGTTACTCACTTTGGGATATATTGTTCTCCTCTCAACACACACACACACACACACACACACACACACTCCTACACACACACTGGCTGTAATATCAATCACCTTATGAAATAAACAAATTTTTAAAATTCTCTAGGTAGTAAATACTCCCTACAGAAACTTCTCGATTTCTGTTTTCCAGTTTCTCACCTCCCAACCTTATTTAAGTGCCTCCAGTCAAATGTTTATGCCTACATCTTCACAGAAAACATTCTCTGAAAGATCTCCCTTGATGTTCTTCATATCAAAGCATCTGGTCAAATCTTAATGTTCATTTTACCCGATCCCTTAGCAGCACTGACACCTATGATCAGTCCACATTTCGAAACACTTTGTTTCCAAGGGCTCGCAGTCCCCTGGTTTTCTTCCTACCTCCATGGCCACTCCTCAGCCTCACGTCCTGGCTCCTCCTCCCTGGAGAAAACTGTCTACCATCACGCGGTGATGCTCCGCTGAGTAAACAAGACCCCCTGCCTCACTTATGGACACTCACCACCCTGGCCTTTTTTACTCACGCTGGAACTGGCCAAGTTTATTCTGGCCCCGGAGCATTTGCATTTGCTGTTCTCTTTGCCTACAACACTGGTCTTAAAGTAGATCCATGACTCATTCCCTTGCTTCATGTGTGTTTCTACTTAAATATTGTCACGAGGGCATAGAGATCTGTCCTGAATTTTATTTGATATAGCCTTTTTCTTCAGTCAGTGCTAGACACTGACCCTGATTCATTTTCTTCATTACATATGTGCAAACATATATATTTCATAATATAGATGACACATCACATATTCATTCACTGATTTATTTATTATCTCTCTCCCCTACTAGAATGGAAGATCTATAACAATAGGAACTCTATCCTTTTTGTTCACCACCATGTAGTGTTGCCTAGAACAGCGTGTGGCATATTGTAGAGCTCAATACATATTGATGGAATGAATGAATGGAGAATAGCACCACATTTAAAATATAGTATTAGTGTATTCCATGTTTTGGTTTGCTGCTACCCTACCTTGATTTACATATTCAATATACATGTTTTAACATCTACCACCTACCATGACAATTTTCTGAGCAAGGAACTGTGTGTGTGTATGTGTGTGTGTGTGTGTGTGTGTGTGTGTGTGTGTGTGTTTGGTGCCTGTCACATATACACATGTGTATATGCATGAAGTCAGGAAAGGAGGAGTATTCCAACCTTACAGCCCTCAAAGAACTTATGGTTTGTATGTGTAAAATTTAACTACAACACAAAGCAATATGTATTAAAAGCCAAAGTATGTTTATTTGTTCATTCATTTAACGAGTATTTGTTGAGCATCTCCAAAGTGCCTGAACTAAAGAAGACAACAAAGAGTGGGAGGAAATGAGAAAAAAAAACTGTAGGAAAAGTGGCAGTATTCTAGATGTACACATATTTAAAACTTGTGTAAGTGGCAGGTTGAAGCTGACTTAGGAGAGTTAATAATGGGCAAGACGAGAAGGAAGATTTTACTGCATTATAAAAAAGAGTAAGGAATAAAAACATAATAAGTGACATTTCTAAGCCAAAGCACCTGAAAAAGTGCAGGCAGTGAAATATCCCATGTAAAGAAGCTTTTGCCTCAGTCACTCCCTAGAGAAGAAAGATATTTTTGTTCTGAAAGCATAGTGTAGCGAAGACACAGGCTCCAGAAAATTTATTTTAGGCATGAGGGGAAAGAGCCAAATACCAAGAAAAATATGTTCCAGACTATGATGATCAGATCAAATCATAGCTTTATGAAATACTATGTGGGAGCATCTTGCATGGCCTTTCATCCTCAATTTTTAAAGACTGAACTGGCCCAGTTTTCACATGGAATTATTGCCCGGTTTTGAATCTACAGTGCTTGATATTATAGAATTGTCAAAAGATGTTAACTTCAATTTTTGGCCATTTACATTCTTAGGCATTTTAAGAATCACTCAATGAGAATATTTGACATTAACTTTGAAAACCTCTCCACTTTAAGGAAAGTGTTAGCTATTTTAGAAATCCACATGGCTTATTATTTGTGACTGTAGTAGAAATGCTGTCCCCAGCGTATTTTTCTTAAGGAGTGTTTGTTTGTAAGTTGGGTTGGTTGGGTTGGTTGGGTTGGTTGGGTTGGTTGGGTTGGTTGGTCGGTCAGTTGATTGAAGTGCGAAAAACGTTTCCTATCAAGACTATGACATGGGTCTGAAGATCTTAGATCATATTTGTGTTTAAAAATAAATATGTAGACAATCATCAAGAGAAAGGATTGGTTCATATTAATCAAACATTCAGAGGGGGAAATGTAAGGAAATAGTGTGTCCCCTTTTTCAAGTCCATGGACAAATTTAATGTCTGTTATTAAGCTCTAAGAGATGGTTCAACTTGGGCTTTGGCTCTTCCTAATTCATCTGAGCACTGGTGTAGTTGGGCCCTTTGGCTGTGATCACTGCTGTCTCTGCTATCTCAGAAAAACCCGTCCTATTCATTAACTACAAAAAGAAGAGCACTTCCCCGTGGCAGGAAAGGTTCAGGAAGGGCTGGTCCTAACAGACACAGAGAGTGGGCTCCGGAGCAGAACACTTATAAATTCACATTTTATTAGCCAGGTTCACATCCTGCTCAGCTCTTTTCTCATCCTGCAAGAGAAAATCCCTGTTTACATGGACAGTCTCCATGGGATGCTGGAGAGTATGAATTGTGCTCTATGAAAACAACTAGTCATATGTGGGGAAAGTAAGCTTCATATGGCCTGTGTGGGTTGTATGTCTCCCGACCTATATTCTTCTGAAGAGATCTACCATCCTCAGTCCAGTGAACTCAAATAGGAACCTCCTGTGAGCATCACTTACTTTAAAAAGTTCCACAGATATATCAATAAAGCTGACAGTTGAGTATGGCTGACATTCTTATTTTAAAAGTAAAAATGGACTAGTATGATTAGAAGATGAATGTACCTGGGCCTTTGACACTTAGGTACTGAGTGCTTTTTTAAAATACCTGTTTTGTCATATAGTGAACATTCCCATTCAGATGAATTCTATTCAGTAGAGACTGCCATTAAGTGATCTTTCAAAGTAACCTAATGAAAAAACAGAGGTAATGCCAAAAAGAAGCATAGATCTCAAAATCTATGTTACCTGGGATAAAAATTCTTTGAGATACAAAAACGTGAGGATTCTAAAGAAGCCCTAGGGTGGGATTCAAGTAAGATAGCACAAATATATGATGCAGCTCTACCTGTGGTTGCTTCACTTCCTCTTTCAGGTGAATGGCTTTGTTTGAACCACTCTATAGAACAGGAGAGGCCTGAAAACAGCATTCCGTGGAGGTAGGAGAAAAGAATCTGAAGATGGTTTAAATGTATTTTTCCAGAGTCTGTTTTGAAGAGCTTTAAAGAAAATGGTAGGCAGTCACCTTACAGGGTTAATTATATTTGTTGTCACTTCAAGGCAAGGGGCTTAGAGTATTTTATTTCATTAAATCTCTTCTAGCTCTTAGTATTCTATTTATTTTATTAATGAATTTATAGCCTGCCTTGTTCCCCAAAGCATTTGCGGTTGCTTATAAAAATCCATATGGTAAAATAAAACTTTATAAATTAGGGAAATCAGGGAATAGAGAAAATGAGGCTCATATATTATGAAGAGGCCAGAGAGGAAGGACTCAGAAATAAATGTGTACATTTCTGCAAAAGAATTAAAGGTCAGCCATAAATTCAGTTCTGAGTCCTCTCTCAGACAAACTGAAGTGAGAAATATGATCAGTTATAAAATTATCATTGTGCATAAGATAAAAACATACCAGCTGTTCCAGAGAAACACACATTTTCCTCATTTAAAGCCTGCATAAAATGTGCCCACAGTTGCTCATAGACAGGACACTGAGGAACTTTGGGGGCGTCATCCTCAATAATACTCCTATATCATATAGAAGCTCCATATTGTGGCTGTCCCACCATACTCAGCTGGGAATTCATGCCAAAACACAGTATAATAAATGCAGTTCAAAAGGATTGCCAAAACCACACACTCTATGCACACAGCTTTGTGATTGCCTAACTTTATTTAGGGATACAAGTTTTTATGCTATTTAGCTGACTAGGTGAACTGCTCCAGGCAATCGTTTTAAATATTACTTCTCACAAGCCAAGTTTTGGTAAGAGTTGGGTCACCAAGGTTATACTCTCTGCCAGCACCCTGGAGTGTAGGGATTGCACATGGCTAATCCTGATTGACAGTTTGTCCAACCCATTTCCAAAATCACTTCTGTTAGAAGCCCACAAGACACTAGACTAAATCATTTCCCACTCCAACTCTACTGAAAAGTGACAAAGGCAATATCTTCATGTCGGGTCAAGATTATGTTAGAAAACAATTCTGGTTGGAGTACAAACATAGACATTATAATACAGTGCACAAACATTAGAATTCAAACTCTTCAAGAGCTGTATATTTGTCCACTTTCTGTACTGCTGTCTCCTCAGTGACTAGAAATAGTGTCTGGCATATAGCTGATACTCAGCAAGTCTTGTTCTTTTGGTAATGTGATTGGCTAGATAAATGATAATGGATAATGTTCCTAAGAATCAGTAGTGAGTAATAATGAAACTGATATTTTATGATTCACAAAACATATATTTCCATTTAATAAATAGCATATGCAACATCTTTTTTGTCTGTAGATGTTTTATGAATATCTGGACTCTAGGTTGCCTTATGTTAAGTTGGATATCACCTAGGGACCCACGATCTATAGGTTGGGAGGCATGTGATAACAGCTTTGCTTTTATTAATTTGAGCTTGAAATTTGTCTCAGAGGATATTTCAAATTGCCCACCAAGGTTGTAAAAAAGTGGTGCGCTTAAGCGCATGGGGTATGAACTCTGTGGAGCGACATTTCATTCAAGGCTCCAACATGGTCTAGCTGAATGCCTTAGGAAGTGCTCTTTGCTTCTCTCAGTCTCTGGAAAGAGCATAATCATCTCTCCATCATCTAAGAGTTGTGAACATGAGTAAAATAATACATGTAAAGAGTTTCATGTGTACGGGAACTCTGTAAAGTTCTTCTTTCCAAAAGATGCTGGATGGATAATTTAAATTAATTCTTGAGACCACTCTCAGTTCCTTACAAGAAATCCATTTCATTAGCATATTTTTCTCTTCCCTGAAACAAGAGGACCTGCAGCAACAACATTTGAAACCATTATCTGATCTGCCAGACCATTTTCTGTTGACTCTGTCTCTTAAAACTCAAGTTCTAAATAAATGTAATAGCTGGATTTTTCATCTGATGCATATAAAGCTCATCCTATAAGCAATGCCTCAAATGTAGGATGTGAAAAGCTAAGGAAGATTTTTAAAAGATGCTAATAATTTTCTATAGTTGTGACATTTCTCCACAGATACTATATACTTAGTGACCTACTTCCAGAGCAGACCAGAAGAACAAAGACCAGCTCTGACAATTCCCTGATGAGACGTTGATGATTAATACAATATGAACAAATGAGTGTTGCTTTAACATTTTTACTCAGTATTTTGTTTGGGGTTATCCAAAAGAAAGTCTATATAATCAATGACCCTTTTGTGTATTTGTTAGCAGGAATTACAGGAACCTTTCAGCTTTTCCCTTTTTTGCAGGACGAGGCAATAATCTCTTTACTGTCATTATTGACATTAATGCAGATATTTGTGACAGGTGGAAAATCTTCTTGTAATTACATTTTGTTTCTATTTTAATGTCTGTTCCCTAAAGAAAATCCCTATTAACAGATTTGAAACTGTGATAACATTTTCTTCCTATGTTGTTAAAAAGTTATAATCTGTTTTCTTTCCCAAACAGCACTCAAAATAGCTGTATGATTTAGGACAACTGGAAAATATACTTTTTTTTTTTAGTTTGGGTGAATTGTTCTTGAATATCAACTTAGAGTTTCAATAGCATGGAGAAGACTAGCACACCTAGTATAATAACTGGATTTAGAAATTAAAGTTTCAGCAAATGTTACAGTTTAGAAATGGCTAACTTTTCAGAGGTGGATGGGGAGTGGGGCATATTAAAATGGAGTTCCTATGTGCTAGACCTATAGCCTTTGTTAATTAAATTATGACTTTAAAAATTTTATTAAATTTATTGGGGTTACATTATATAATTATATAGTTAATAAAATTATATAGGTTTCAAGTGTAAAATTCTAGAATACATCATCTGTGTACTGTACTCTGTGTTTACTATCCAAAGTCAAATCTCCTTCCGTCACCACCTTTCCCTTTCACTACCTGCCTACTGCCCCACCCCAGCCATTCCCTCCGGTAACCACCATATAGTTGTCTGTGTTTATGAGATTTTTGTGTTTGTTTTCATTTGTTCATTTGTTGCTTTCAGTTTTGTATCCCGATTTAAGTGAAATCATATGGTTCTTGACTTCTTCCATCGGACTTACTTCACTAAGCATGATATTCTTAACATCCGTCCACTTTAGATACAACACAAATAAACTCTGAAAATAATCTCACTGAGCTCAACTTCTCTATTTTTCGTTTTGACTACTTACTTAAACAGGAATAGTCTATTTGAGCTTAATTTTGAAATAACTTATATATATATTTATAACTAACAATATATTTGTGAAAACAAAATTTCAGCTTCCCGAGTTGATTGCCTTTGAGCCAACCATGTATATTAAATTCCTTCATAGGAAGACTGAGTTCAAGACAACTAAATGTCGGCTTTTAAAATCCTTATATTCGTTATTCTCAAATACCTATTTTGAGCTTTTTAGTGCCTTTGATGTTTTTAAAAGGAGCCTCTCAAATAAAACCACTTCTCTTCAATTCCAGCCAAATAACTGACTACATTGAAAAGCAGGATTATAGTATGTAAAACATTTATAGAAAAAAATCTGCTGTCCCCTCTGCACTAACCAACACTTACAAAACATAGATGTGATCATAAAAAGTGCTGCCAAAACAACTAAAGCCATAGCAGCTTCATAAACTTTAGTCTTCACTGAGTATTGCTCACCAAGCCCACCACTCATTGCTCAGGATAGAACAGTTGGCGAGTGCTCACACCGATAGGGACGGTAGTGGATGCATTCCGGGACTCAAAACTGGAGCGGGGAGATCATTGCACTGGGGAAGGGGGGAAAACCCTTAGAAGCTGAGGCTTTCATTTAACAAATGAAAGGGACAGTCTCAGAGAAAGTAAACTTAATCAGGGAATTAAGCTAGTTTGTCATTACACTAGAACAACAAGTTATTTAAGGCTCTTAGTCAACAGCCAGTCGAATGGTCTTCCTCTCATTCTGTTTGCATAGGGATCTCATTCTGGAACACATTTATTCCTATCTGTTTTACATCCATGTGAATGGAGAATGCATATTGCCCAGATGGAAATCAAATAGATTTTTTTCCCTAAGTATTGGCAATTCTTTCTTCTACTGCATCTGTAAAACTGAATCCTGGCCCCTGTAGTGATAAGCTATCAACTCGCTGTGTACGTCAGGAAAAAGAATCTCTAGAACATTTGATGAAAGGAGGATTTATAGTTTATCACAAGCCACTCAAATGGCCAAGTGGTAGGATAGTTCAGAGACTTCTGGTTTTCATTACTAGATAAAGTTATAAAACTTGCTCCCATTTCAAAGATGAATTGCCTACTTGTAATCCTTAAACAAACAAAAATAACCTTAAAAACTCAAAGGCTCACCAGACTTCAAGTGGACCTGTTTGGGTTATTAGCACTTGAGGCTACAGATGTTTTCCCTCGATGAACACAGAATATGAACATCGGAGGGGGTTTTGGTGGAGGTGACAGTAAAACAAGAGCTACCATGGTCTTCGTCACAAACATGCAGCAAACTGATTTTGCCACTACGATTAATAATTGATTTATCAGAGAAATACTTACAGGTACTCACCACTAATTCTTTACTCTCCTAACTCTTATTCTAGGCATTTAGTGATTCCCTTTTGAAAGCAACAATTTAAATCCCCAGTCAGCTAAGGCCATCAGAGAGAGACTGAGCCATCTTAAAGAAAGAGTGCTCTGTGCCCCCAACCAGTTCTCTCCAGTCAGAAATCCCAGACCCTAAATCATCAAACTGAAGGATGATCGAAGCCCAGAGACTCATTTCTGGTACTACGTACTTCTTCCCAGGGGCTTTCAGGGAACAATTTCCAGGGCAAGGAGATTGTATTTAGCTGTAATTCAGCCTTCCCTGGTGCTGTCAAGAACTCAGTTTCTCTGAAATGCTTTGCTGCCCCTCCTCCCACACACATACTCCTTGGTTGTTAGCCTTTAGCAAACTGAGAAAAAAATGGGACAAACGGCATTCAGTGAATTCCAATGGCAGAAAATGAATCTCTGAGTGGCAGAATGAACCAAGAAGGTTGTAGGCCATCGACATCACAGCTTGATGCCAGATCCATGAAAATGACTTGTTTGCAGAGTGACTGTTTTAAAAGAACATGGAGCTCAAAAGTTTTAATTACTGTCGTACCACTGACAATGTAACTTCAGGCTAATTGCTCAAGGTTTTGAACCTCATTTTTCTCATCAGTAAAATGGGGATAAAAATAGTTACTACCTTTCTAAAGTTATTTATGAGAAAAATTTGATTGTATATTTATTGTTTAGCATAGTGTTCAATAGGTATTAATGTTCTTGTTGGAGCCCCTTTTTTAAAAAAAAAACAATTTCAAACAACATTGGAAATATAATATTTGGGAACACATTTACAAATTAGACCTAACAAAAGACAAGGTTTTTAATTTGTTTCTATTACAGTTAATATTTAATATTATTTTATATTAGTTTCAGGTGTTCAGCATAGAGGACAGACAAGTATATAATTTATGAAGTGATCCCCTCAATAATTCTAGTATCCAACTGACATTTACATAGTTACTACAACTTATTGAGTATATTCCCTATGCTGTATTTTATATCCTTGTGACTATTTTGTTACTACCAACTTATAGTTTCTAAACCTTTTACCTTTTACACCCTGCCTCCCAACACCCCTCCCACCTGGTGGCAAACTTGAGTTTGTTCTCTGTATCTATGAATCTGTTTGTTTTGTTTGTTCATTTATTTTGTTCTTTAGGCTTCACATATAAGTAAAACCACATGTTTTTGTCTTTTTCTTTCTGACGTATCTCACTTAACATCCTCTAGCTCCATCCATGTTGTTGCAAATGGTAAGATTTCATTATTTTCCATGGCCAAGTAGTGTTCCTTTGTACAATATACAAAGGATGGGGCAAAAGTAGGTTTACAGTTGTTCGTATGGAAAAATAATTCAGTAATTAATAAATAATAATACAAGAATGAGTTCTGTGTTTTGCATACTCAAAACCATAAACCGACTTTTGCTCCACCTTGTATGTACCTAAGCTTTCTTATCCAATCACCTACTGATGGACACTGAGGGTGCTTCCACATCTTGGCTGTTGTAAATAACACTGTAATGAACATATGAGTGCATATATCTTTTCAAATTAGTGTTTTGGATTTCTTCAGACCACCCAGAAGTGGAATTACTAAGTTATAAGATAGCTCTATTTTAAAATTTTTTATGAAATTCATAATGGTTTCCATAGTGGCAGTACCAATATGTGATCCCCCCAACATTACGTGAGGGTTCCTTCCCTACAGTCTCAGCAACATTTGTTGTTTGTAGATGTATTGCTGATGGCCATTCTGACAGGTGTGAGGTGGCATCTAATTGTAGTTTTAATTTGCATTTCTTTGATGATCAGTGATGTTAAGCATCTTTTCATATGTCTATTGGCCATCTGTATGTTCTCTTTAGAGAAATGTCTGTTCAGGTCCTCTGCCCATTTTTTAAGTTGTATCCTTTGGGGGTTTCTTTGGTGTTGAACTGTATGATTTCCTTATTTATGAATACTAACCCTTTATTGGATGTATCATTGCAAATATTTTCTTCAATTCAGTAGGCTGACTTTTCATTTTACTGATAGTTTCCTTTGTTGTGCAAAACTTTTTAGATTGACATAAGTCCATCTGTTGACGTTTTCTTTTGTTTCCTTTGGTGAAGGAGTTATATAAGATAAATATATTACTAAGAACAATGTCAGAGAATTAACTGCCTATGTTTTCTTCCAGAAGTTTTATGCTTTAGGTCTTACCTTTAAGTGTTTAATCCAGCTTCAGTTTATTCTTATATATGGAGTAAAATGATAGTTTAGTTTACCTGTCCAATTTTCCTTAACAGAACTTATTGAATAGATTGTCTCTAACCTACTGTATATTCTTGCCTTCTTTGTCCCATATTAATTTACCACATAGTAATGCATTTATTTCTGGGCTCTAGATTCTGTTCCACTGATCTATGCATCTGCCTTTATGCCTGTACCACGCTGTTTTGATTACTGTAGCCTTGTATTACAGTTTGATATCAGGTAGTATGATGCCTAAGGAAAGACAAGCTTTGTACCTCTTCATCATGCTTGTTATGATGCATGTTCTTTATGTGGTAGAAGTTATAAGCAGTTTGAAGTATGCGCTTATGATATAAATATGCAGTTATATATACAAATCTTAGTATAGATGGTGTATCCAAATACAATATAAAGTAATTAAGTAAGAGAGTTAGGAAATAAAATGGTATGGGGAAGAAAATGTTAATATATGAAAAAAAAATGCCTTAACTTCTCTAAACTTTTTAGAAGTTGCCATGGCTTTGGCTCTGAGTTTTCTAGCTGCCAGTGCAAAGAAGGTAATGTTATTATTACATGAACCACAGTATTTATTTACGTGATAGAAACACACTAGATGCTGAGGATGGGAAAAGTGATTTTCTTCAAACCAAACATGAATGATTATTATAAATCTACTAATAAATTAAATCCTGATGATATACTGAAAAACTGCCTAACTAAGGACATCAACAAATACTATAACAGTAATTTACCCAGGAATAAATGAGACAATATTTGAGAAAAGGTGAGATACTCTACTGTGGAATTTGATAAAGCAATTTATATTATTTTTCAGCACTTTTAATGAGTATAATTTTCAAACTAATATTAAAATGATTGCATAGTACTGCAGTATTTTGATCATGTATATCTTCATTTCTTATAACTGATGTCTAATATTTAACTCATGTTATATGCATTTAGTAAAAAGATTGAAGTAAGATTTCTAATATTTTTATCTAGGAATACCACATCATGTCATATTCTTCAGAAAGCACTTTCTAAAATAGCAACTTCTGAACAGTGAATGCTTTAGAGATTTCCTTGGGGGAAATCAGTTCTTAAATTCCCAATCTCTCTCTCTCTCTCTCTCTCTCTCTCTCTCTCGGCTCTCCCACCCCGCCTCAACACACCAACACATCTCTCTTTCCAGCTTCAAGTTAAAACTGGGCCCTAAAATCTAGACTCCACTCTGCTTATGTGCAAATGTTGAAGATGGTTACTACAGCCTTTAGGAATCCTATTGGCTTTACAATATTAAAGAATATGATGATTATATTTTAACCATATGATGACTTAACATTAAACAAATCTCTTAATATATATTGTACATCAAAAGAACTGAGTTTAACAAGAGCGAAGTATGTATATTCTGAGGGTATCTGTTATATATACATCAATAAAATAAATTGAAAATATTTTTCGTTTGTTTCTGGCATAGAGAAATAAGAGGTAAAATAATGCTTATGTCATTGTAAATTTAAGTTCAAACGAGAAATTGTCACTACATGTGAGTGACTTCAACTAAATTCTCTAAGTTACCTCGAACAGAACATAGCGCTGGAGATGTTTGCTGGGAACTCGTCTTTTCATCGTGTGGCTCCTTCTTTAATGCCTGTTTAGGCTTTGACCAACCAGGATAACTTAAGGGCATCTCAAAATAGAGATACTGTTCCTTGATCTTTTACTGCCCAAACTCTCTTTTTATTTACTTATTTTGAGTGAGGGGTTTGGAGAAAAGGACTAGTCATTGCTAATGAATTTGGTGCTGGTGAAAAATGCCAGATGGGCAGTCACAGAGACTGAAGTTCTTTTATTCACAGGCTCACACAGAACATTTTCCCCTGTACTCTGCTTTCAGATGCAACCTGGACTACAAAGTTATCTTGCATTCCCAGACCTGGACAATCTCTTCTCATTAATCAGCATTTTCACATTTCATCACGTATCATTTCTGATAGGCTTATTCCAGCTACACAGAAATCACCATTTTTCATTACTCATTTCTCAAATGGCTTTGCCAAAATAGCAGTTTCACATCAACAATGTCTTTTAACAGGAAGGTTATACAATGTTGAAGGAAAATTAATTTTGGGAAAACAAAATAATATATATGATGATCTTTTTTGTTTTCTCAGTCATTTAAATTTAGAACAGATTTATGCCAAACCAGTAGACAGTTTTGTATGTATTGAATGAACCAAACTGCCCAATGTGGGGCAATTCCTGATTTTTAGAAAATTGCCTCATGATGCCACCCCTGATTGGTAAGAATGAAGTTACAAGACACCACAATTAATTTTTTACTAATTATTATTTCCCCTGGATAATTAACATTTTAATGGTGTCTACAAGGGGTTAGCCTCAGAACTCTAAAACACAGGTTTTTATTTTCAAAAGAAACTAAAACCCTTAGGATTTAGATAACTTGCCTGAGGTCACCCAGATAATAAACAGAAAGAATCATAATAAACCCCGAGTCTCTGGGAACATAAAGTCGTGCTATTTCTCCACTGTCAAATCTACATCATCTACAGAGCAGATCTCTAGTCTCATGTGTTTGTCTCTGAGATATTTTCAACTTACTGTCAGTCAGCATGTCCAAAACTGAGTTGTAATGTTCACACACTGATCTGGCTCCTATTCTATTTGTACCACTGTTAGAAATTCTTTTTGGAGTCACTTTAATTTTTCTATCACTTACCTCTCCAGTGTTCAGGTATTCAGTTTTCTATTTTTTCTTTCTCATTCATTTTAATTTTTAGCAATCATGGGAATTTTTTAAAAAGATACTATTACAAGAAAAATTTTAAATTACATACTTTTTTTGATACCATAATGTCAAAAATACATGATAATTGAGCCCAGGAGGGCATATTCTAAAATAAAAAGTATTGTATTTGAGTAGAACAATTAAAAGTGCCATTTCTCCTTTGTTCAAAATAATCTCTAACACTGTATCAGCGAAATGGTATCACAAAGTGTCCGAACTTCTTCCTGTTGCCATTACCTCCTGAGGCCCTTGTCATTCAAGTTCACCCTGTGTTCCTCTCCTAGCCATTCTGCACAATTTTAGGCAGTTGATCTTTTAAAAAAGCTTTACAAAAATAGCTCCTATACAAAAAACTTCAGCCAGTTGTTCCAAGTCTAAAACACTGCTGGAAAATAAAGACTCTTCATGACTTTAACTGACTCCCTGTTTCCAGTGCCACTTCTTTAGAATGACTGCCTCACTCCTGCTATCACCCGTTTTTACTTCCATCCTCTGTGTATGTCTGAAAAGCCGTTGCCACCTTTCTTCAAAGAATACCTTTTCCTGAGTGTTCAGTTAGCATGCTAGTTCCTTTATAAGCCCTTTCCCAAGCTTTCCTTTCTGTTTCCTTCATGTGTTGGGAATAAAGTAGCTACCATGTCTTTAAAAACTTGTTCACTTAATGCTGCCTTATATTAGTCCCTCTGTATTATTATATTTTCAAGAAGTAGGTCTTACCACCCTCTGCTTGAGCTTTCAAGAGCATACAAAAGTATTCAGCAAACAGAAAAGGATTAACAAACTGGTTGATTTATCGACTAGACTTATTATCACCTTCCATAGCAGACACTTCTTTTAAGACACGAAGAAGTGACTTTTTAAAGAGTTCATGAATTTTCTCTTGATTCAAATATTAGAATATTAGAAAATTTAAGATGCCTAGGATTGAATAAAGTGTGAATTCCTAATCCTGATTGATAGGTTAGCTTTTGAATTTGTAAACATTCCAATAATTTCCTACTCATATAAATTCTATGGTTAAAAATATGTGTTTATATTTAAATTTGCATTTTTATTTAAACAAAATCTCAGTAATTAACCTGTTGTTTGGATTTTGCTTAAACTTGAAATTCTGCCATTAAATGCTCTCAGAATTATGAACTCTTAGAAATCTTATGTTTTCATTTTAAGAAATTATTAAAAATATTCACTGTATAACAAAGGCAAATACTGTTCTTACATGTTAAATTTTATAGGTTATTACAAACTACCAATGTTACAAAATTTTAAAAAATGATTGACAAATATTAGCACTACATTTATATATATTTCAAGGTTGACAAAATTATAAGAAAAGGATATGAGTATATGAAAATATATAAATATTAAAAATGAGCAAAAACAACACAAACTATTCACAAATGTTACAAGAAGCATCAAAACTTTATTATTCATTACCAGACTCTCTATTCCAGACTGTACAAATTTTAATGAAATAATATATATAAAACAATGAAATAAGGGGGTTAAAATATCTTACATTTATACAAGCAGATAGCTCATACCTGATTCTATTGTTAGTAAGTATATACCTTGGATAAGTTCATTAATATCACTAAATATCTGGTTTCTTCATCTGAAAAATAAAATAATAATTATCTGTAATTATGATGAGAATTAAATGTCACAGTATATGTAATGGCTCTGGAATACTGTACTAATCACATGAGTCATTGATATTTTTATTGTCTGAACTAGATCAATGAGATTCTGAAATAACCAGTGACCTAGAATTAGGGTTGACTTTTACCACCTCAGTCATGCCTGTCAGATATATTTATGCACTTTTCCAGCCTCATTCACTAGACCCTACAAAAAGCGTAAGTGTCATTTCTGACTGGTAAGGACATGGCCTCTGTTTCCAGATTATCTTTCATCTGCCTAACCTACCTCTTTGCTTATTGGTATGACTTTCTCACCCACTACTTCCTTTCCATTCTTTAGGTCCCTCAGGCCTCAGTGTTTACCTCTGCTGTTACTTCAAATGGCATTGATTTGTATTTGTTTCTCTCCAGTGTGATAATGCATCTCCCTGTACCCTAACTGGGATCCCTTAAACTGAAACTCAACTTAACATGTATCCATATAATGCTACCAAGTTTTATGATCTGCACTGCAATTTACCACTTTTTAAGTGACCAGCTCAATATAATTTAGTGCTCCTTTCTCTCTTATCTTTCATGGAGTGGCTGCAAAGATCAAAAGTGAAATAAGAATGACCAGATTCTGTGAGGTATCCAGGAAGCCACTTACACGTTGTTCATCTCTTACAGATATAATCATTCTGACCTCTGTTCTACTTTCTTTTTCAGCTATATTTTTACTCTTTATTATTAGATATGTGTTGAGCTTGGAGGTTGCCATCATAGTTCAAGAAATTTGCTTTTTTGCCCCACATTTGTCCAGGACCTAGTAGTTTGGATGATCCATCTCTGCTCACTCCTGATGAGGTGCAGCTTTGGGCACGCCCACAGCCATTCCCCACTGTCATGAATAAGTGTGATCTTCCTTTACACCTGAGTTCCTAAATGTTCTACTTGAACATTGCATAATCACTTCACTATAAGAAATATTTCTTTAATGAATAGAAATAGATAAAAAAACCTAAACCATATCACAGTGAACATTATATTCACATAGAGAGATTTCATACAATGCTTCTGCTTGATCCTAGCCCAAAACAATTAAGGTGAACACATACATTTGCTCACTGCAGCTTTCCCCTGACATGGCCACCTGCCTGGCTTCTGTCTGAGCAGGCTAGTACTTCAGGCCCTTGTATCTTAATCAATTTCAAAGTTTCTGGGCAACGCATGTTTATTTGCATGTTTTGGGGGCTATGAGGAAAACTCCTTGGCAATGGCTGTGGCAGATACTAGAACAATAGGTAATATAAAACTTTGCAAGTTTGATGAACATTTATTTCAAGACAAAGCAACTCAAGAAAATGTATTTGGAAGATTAACCCATGGTTTGTTCTTTGTAATAAAACCTTGTCTCAGACTTGCTGTGAAACTTTTGTGAGTCCGTCTGACCATTTTGAAACTTTAGTAAAAGTAGAAAATGAAACCATGTATTTACCAGAGTGATAAAACATCCACTCTTCTCATGTAGTTTCTAGACAGTTTTCTTTAAACAACCTAATAGCTTTGTTAAGGTGCAGTTTAAGGAAGTGATATCAATTCATGTTACTTGAGCTGTGTTTACATTAAGAAAGACTTAGTTTCCTTTCTTAAGTACTTTAACCATAGTAGATTCAATGATGCTCAGTGCATCCAGACATTCAGTAAACACTTTTTGATAATGACAGTGATGAAGTTGATTTTAATATGGGTCTGTTCTTTCTCTTCACTTACACTGACTGTCTTACTGAAGTTCAGATGACAGGCTGGCTCTCAGGTTTTTTTTTTTTTCAAATTATATATTGTGGTTGATATTTAAGTCTACTATTTCTTTGTCTTCATTTTCTTAATTAAAAAAAAAATAAAGGCTGTATTTTCTTAAACCAAGCTGGGATTCTCTTTCAGTAAAACAGGTAATACAGTGAAACTTCACCAAGCCCTGTTATGCCCTATGCCTTGTTTTTCTTTGCCCCACTCCCCTGATCTTCCTAAATAGCTGTTCTTCTAGTTAGAGGTAGTATTCCCACAGGTAGTGCTATGAAATGGGGTTTTCAGGTCAGAGGTCCGTAGGCTTGCTTTCATGTAAGTAGCTCTAACTGTAACCCAATGCATCCCTTTCCCTGAGCAAAGCATTTGTCTTCTCAGCATGAATCTCTCCATGCAGAGCAGGGTAGGACCCTGCAGACTGCTTGAGCTTTGACATTTGGAGAGTTAAAACTCACACTTGAGATTTAATTATGTTACCGTTGATGAAACAACAAACGTTGAACCATGCCTAGCACCTCATTATACTTTGAAAATTTGGAAATGCTAACTGTCTTAAGTTCCAAAAAGCATCAGTGGATCTCAAATGTCTTACTTGACTACAGATTGCCTGCAAGAATGAGTCATGCATAGCTAGTTGTAGCTGTGGCTTCCCTATAAAACAGAGAATAGCCGACAACACAGCACAGACCCCTTCCAATCAAAGAGCCTGAGCTTTAAAAGTTAACTTTACTGCCTGATTCTGAAGTTTTCATTTTCTTTGCCAGACAGGTTCAAAAAGAATGTCTGTTTTCATTTCATCAAGCTTAACCCATATATAACATCCTTCCCCACTATTTACTAGACTACAGCTATCACATGAAGATATGATGTCTGTGTTTGGGTTAGTCACTTCAAGTTCTAATGACCATGATGTAATCACTGTAATCAAGAAAAGCTTGTCTGTCTTTAGATTTAGGTCCTTTGCCATTGGCCTGGCACACTTTGGGGCCTTTTCATTAAGCAAACCACAATTTTGCTTAATTGTAATTATCAGTGATCCTGCTTTACACAGTCTTGTGGCCCCAAATTAAAGCTTATTCCATCGGTTTTTGTTGTGGTGGTGGTGGCTGTTCTGGCAAAACCGGTTTACAAAATATTTGGATGAGAAAATTTTATCAGCAGTACATATTTTACTATCTATTGACGTGTTTGTATATGTGAATGTTTTTTTCAAATGGTGCATGTTTTATAATTATATGTCAAGTAGAGGAGATTCTCCCCTTCCCAAGTAAATGTTTAGAGAAACTTGGAAGTTTAGAAAGAATTAAAATGAAAATAGTCATGAATATACACATGAAAGTAAAATGTTTTTCTTAAATCTTCATTCCTTTGTGCTTTTTAAACAATAAATGCTTTTATAAATAAAATAGAAATCATACGATTTTCCTAGTATGAGAAAGTTTAGCTATTGTAAAAAAAAAAACCTATTACAGCCCTATTCTAGGCACCAAATTTTAAGAATTAGAGCAATATACTTTTAGTTGTTCATTAAAAAAGAACCATAAGACCCTATTTCTCTCTTTTCTAGGGAAAAATACTTACTAATGAATTTGGAAATCAAGGACTATTAAATGAATAATTTTGGTAAAAATAACCATTATAGTTGATAAAATTTTGCCACTCAAACCCACTTAAAACCTTCTTCATCAAAGATATCCTGGATAATATTAACATATAGCTACTTTCCTGATATATCCCTAAACTTATGAAAATCTTCTAAATGTGGATGTCCATAAGCTTATTTTGTACATGTGGAACAAATTTTTCAGTCTTTTAGGCTGCAAGGTGAGCAGACCCAGTGGGGAAGAAGAAAATGACTTAGTGGGTATGCAACAAGTTGGCAGGGACCAGAGAATTTTTAACTATGACCTGATAACCTTCAGTAGTGTCCTGACAAAAGTGACAGAGAAGGCCATTCTCTAACTCCCTGTGCCTCTTTTCCCACTTGTTTTAAACTGAGAGGAGTGGTTTATTCCAATGGAAACATGAACAGTTTATGCTTTGCAGTATGTAAATATGAATATGGGAGACTCTAACTGTTCCAGGTCCTGGTGATGCTATTACTCCTTGGCCTCATTCATGGCAGAAGTATAAGTGGATGGTCATCATTAACTTACACAGGATACCATCTAGCAAGGTTAATTAATCAACCTACATTGATTAATCATGAGGTTTGTTGGAAAAAATAGAGTTTCATGTACTCTATTAAGGACTACCATCTTTTGGTATATGATATTTTACTTTCAGCAATTAAAGTAATTCATGAAAACCAAGAAAAAAGAGACAACAGCATTAATTTGGCTTATTTAAGCAAAACTCTTGTCAGACCTTATTTCATATAGAGTTTAATTAAACAATAATTTTAATGCTCAATGTGAATGCGACCAGTAGAGAGAACTAATTTTCAAGATTAGCAATAGTGATTTAGTCTCAAGGGTACAAAGTAAACAATAACTTCGTTAAATAGAAATGGTGGAAACTGAAATAAAATACAACCAAATATGACCAATATAACAGAGTGTTTAGGTTCATAGGTATGATGCATGTCTATTATTAAAAGTCATTATTGAAGCCACGCCCATTCACCTTTTACCCTAGAGCCTTACTTAGCAGTTAACTTGCTCACCACAGGGTATCTTCATGATTTTGTAATGAGGTCTCACGGTAGAGAAGTAAGTCCTGACAATGTGAGAGGAAAGAGAAAAGAAAACAATTTCTCACATTCCGTAGAACATATTTCTCATGGTAATAAATTTTTCTAAGAAAATTCTGATATATGGAGAGGAAAGATCACATTTGTAACTTATATTAAATGATAAGAAAGCAACTGTAACTGCTTTATTGAGTTTTAAAATGCCAATTTTATGAAGAACCACTGACCTAAAAATTAAAAGAACCACAAAATTTATACACATGCTTTTAATTGTATTAACTCTTAATAAATGTTCATGATCTATTGTTTATGTGTGTATAAGGTCTGTCTGGAAAAGCCTAGCCATTGTTAATATAATAATGATGGTTTGAGTGACATCAATGTAATCTGGCAGCCAAGGACAGTGGACTGGAACACACCTGTGTGAACAATGATGACTTCACTGTACTAGTCAGTGGGGACAGTAGACACCACTGAGTGAACATGTGTGCTGTGTGGTCGTCACATTCAAAGTGACTAAGCGAGTAGAGCAATGAATCTGCACCAAAGTCTGTGTTAAGCTTGACCATTACCCCATGGAAGGTATCTGGATGATTCAAAAGTCCACAGCTATGGGCAACTGGTGATTGGCAGCTTCATCAAAACAATGTATCTGCTCATGCATCACGTCTCATGCAGTTTTTTTGTGAAATATCAAATCACCCAGGTGACTCATCCCCCCTACAGTCTACATGTGGCACCCGTGACTTCTGGCTTTTCCCAAAACTAAAATCACATTTGAAAAGGAAGAGATTTCAGACCATTGATGAGATTCAGGACAATATAATAGGGTAGCCAATGGCAATCTGGAGAACTGTGAGAGGTCCCAAGTTGCCTACTTTGAAGGGGACTGAGGTATCATTGTCTTATGTACAATGTTTCTCGAATCTTGTATCTTTTTCAATAAATGTCTCTATTTTTCATAGTGTATGGCTGGATACCTTCTGGACAGACTTCATATACGTCCTGAAGTTGATGTGTAAATTACTTTAGTTCCTAGATTTTGTTTTCAATTTAAATAATTAATTTTTAATTGATATTTTAGTGACACCCTTAAAATGAATGGAGTTACTCTTCCATGGAGTTACTCTTCCATGCATCTCAATTTTTAATTGATATTTTAGTGACACCCTTAAAATGAATGGAGTTACTCTTCTTATTCTCCATCCCAAAAAGATGCAGATAATATGGGCAACTCATAGAGATTTCTGTGGCACCACTGGTCACATCCCTTCTTATCATCTTTTCTATCACTCAAGTGATCTGATATGAAATTCACCACATGCTCAATTTAATTTTTATGTGTTTGCATGTTATTCTCCCAAAGACGTTCTAATCTCCTTATGAGAGTGGACCCAGCAACATCCAACACAATGCCTCATGTACAATGACATTTTAAGGAAATGTCCATGGTTTTGGTTTGATTAACTCTTTTTTTTCTGAAAGTTTATTTAAGCTAAGAAGGGGCTAAATGTATGAGGAGTGAGACCTCAAACATCAGAAGGAAAGGAATGGGTTCAAGCAAACACAAGTGAAGGATCTGTGGCTATGTTTGCAAAGGAAGAGGCATAAGGAGATAGTGAAAGATAAGGCAGAAAATATAGGTTCAGTGGGTATGCTGAGGGGCTTGGGGATAGGATTAAAGCATACATTCATCCTTCAGATGCAGTGGTCACAAATCCAATGCTAAAGAGTGCCAGGCAGGGTCATAACTAAAGTCTGTCTGGTGGAGACAGGAGCAGGAAGCGTGGAAAAGGGAGGGCACACTGTCCACATGAAACTCAGCTCTAGCAATCAGTGACATGTAGGAATCCAGGAGCCATGCTGCCAGATCTCCAAGTCTCTTCAGTAGTAGCCAGAAATATTATTTTGTAAAATACCCCTTTTATCTTAATTTTAAATCCTTTTTCAAAACTATATTTATCTTAATTCCCAAATATTATATTTATTAAAAAACACTGTTGGTCAAATAAAAATACCTACCCACATGGCATGACCCACAGAATCAGTTTGTGACTTTTAGTATTTGAAAGAGGAGTTATAGATTTGATTTCGCTCTTTAAAAGCATAAGGAGTAAAGTTTTTACTGCCACTCCTACACAGTGAAAGCCATGGCAGGAGGTTACATGACACCGGGGGGACTCAGGTGTAGTGGTGCTGCTCAATAGACAACCAGAGATTTTAGCGATTTGCCCAGACCATTGCTCAAAGCAGAAGTAGGTCAGTAGTCCCCAAATATACTGGGAAAATGAGCTCTTTTATTCAGCCTATAATTAAGCTAATTCTCTTCTTAAGCTCCCACCCACCAGTTATTGGCAAGGGGTGAGGGGATATGTGAGAGGGCAGGAATTAAGCTGTGGCTTTATCCAATGCAAAGCTCAGTCCGATGCACATATGTAAATAGACTCTTTAGGCAGCAGTTACTACCTTATCTGGTGCTGCAACACTGCCCCTCCCAACCCCTACTCCAACTTTCTCTCTAATTTGACGTCCTTAGGTACACTGGCTGCATCCACTTATTTCTAGTATAATGTTTCTCAATCGACTTGGTTTCTGAAAACCCAGTTGTCTTCTGTTTTTCAGATCCACAGGTGACTAGCTCATCGTCCTTTCTTTGGGTCATGGACATTCCCTGGGGAACATGGGTCACCGACCTTTGTTGGCTTTCTTTCCCCTCAGTTGTAACAGGTGTCAGAGTCAGACCTCTGAAGGTTCAGTCTAAACTCACCTTACCCCACCCACCAGGCCCATTGAATTTCACCTCAGCAACTACTCCCATGGCTAGCTGAGGGAGGCTCAGATAGCGCTGTTGCTCTGCCCTCTTAAGACAAGGCTCACCCACAATAGCGCATCTCTTACCACGTGGTCTCTGCTAATGGGGAACTGGACAATTTCCCCCTCCTCCATTCTAAGTGTCCCAATATATAACATACTCCCCTTCTGTGGGCAGATGGATGCATTAGGGACACACACCTAACTGCTTTTCAGTTCTCCTCTCCCTCTATCTCCCATCCTTCCCACATTTCCACAGGCCAGAAAGGGGAGATTTTCTCTTACTCTCTATAAACCGTATCTGACTTTTTTTTTTTTACCATAAAAGTGTCTGGCTGGGCCAAGCAGAAGAGGCATCCTGTCTACATCAAGACTCCACTCTATGTAAGGGTCCTCCAGGCTAAATCCCCAACTCTTTGGTATCTAACTAAAAAATTTGAACAATCCTTTCTTTCCTCCCCCAAACCTGACTTTCAAGCCTGTTATCTTCTTGCAAAGTCATAGCTAACAATTGTTTAAGTCTCTCTTTCTCCTTAGAAATGTGTCAAGTCTACATACCATCTTCCACTCTAAGCCCAATCTCAAGAGACAGGGAAATACCCAAGTGTAATAAACATAAAAGTCATGTATTCATAAAACCAAAGGCAAAAGCACATCAGAAACTTCAAAATTTCACCCATGTTCTCTAAGTTCGGTGGAGAACCATAGCAATCAAAATTAGGTGAAGCCACATTCCCTGCATCCCAAACTTAGTAAACTCCTCTTGTAAATCTAGTTTCTCCAGTCTCATTCCAAGGCAACTTTTAAACACTCAAGGCTTATACATTGGAAGCCTGATATAAATGTGCCATGAACTTTTTCTGATACAGGGGAACATGGATTCTGAGGCTTTTCGACATATTGAACAATTTATCTTTCCATCTGAACTAATTTCTACTCTCTGAATCTAGAAGGCCCTCAAAACACAAAATGATTTAATACAAGTGATGTAATGCCACGTATGTTTTAGGCTTTTCCTTGCCAAAGTTCCATTAAAAAAAAAGAAGAAGAAGAAAGAAAGAAAAAGAAATTATTCTCAGAAGACACTGCACATTATGGAAGCTATTTATGTCCCTCTACTCCTCCATCGCTCAAAACGGAACCTCTTCAAAGCTTGTCAGCAAATGCTTCAGTATGGCATAGCAAAGGGTCTTGGTTTTTGATGTGTCATGGTCAATAACAACGCTTGCATGTATTGCTTCCATAAAAACAAATATTCTCCAATTATGTAAACAGAATCAACATTTGAACCCCAGCATTTTTATGTTGTTTCAGGAATATGCCAGCAAGCCAAGATTATGTGTTGAAGGATTTGAAGTTTATGTACTTTATTCAAATTTACTCATCTATAGATTTTGATTAAGTGGAGATATTAGTATATAGTGTATAATTTAATGAGGTACATTTATCTTCACAGTGGTATGCAAAATTAATTTTATTTTTTAAAGGAGAACACACATACTATTTCTTTCAATATTCATGCCAAAAAATTTAACAGGCTGTTGTTGAAATGAAAACTGTGATATTATGAGGAATTCTAACTATTGAATGTACATAAAAATAAAAAATAGCAATGTCTAAGACGTTTTCTGTTCTTATTTTAGAAGATGACTACACAAAGCCAGCCTAAAGAGGGGGATAAGATTTCACATTTTATTGGTGTTTAGGGAAACTCTATACCCTGTCTCTGGAAAATCAGAAAGGGAAGTGGTTATAAGGAATCCACATAATAATGTATGGGAAAGCCAACTAGAATTTACAAGGGAGGGGACGCTGCTGGTGAATCAAAGAGCGGCCAAGTCACATGCTGTACAATTTATTAATTGTGGGCTGCTCCACCAGCCAGCAGTTTCTCCACTTTTTCCTCATTTATGACTCTATTCCCACTAAGCCACTAAATTATTTTTGGTCCAAAATATGTGTTCTGAGTGAAAACACAACACAGGACAGAATGAGGAGACAGTAAACACTTGGCAGCTTGGAAAAGCAGGTGCAGTGGGTCCAGATTGTACATCGTCTGCATTTTGAAATTTCTACCATAGCCGGGAAATAGTGTTTTGTTTTCAAATGCTGCACAAGTCTTGAGTTTGGTCTCCAAGAAACAAGGACTCGGCATCGTTTTGAAGTACCATTACTGGGATCCCGTAAGAAATGGTATGTACCCTTGAGCCTGTTCCAGTTTCCCAGCTGTGACTTCAAGTAAAGGAGGTTTACAGATGACTACAGACAGAAAACATTTTTCCAAGCATTTCCTTGAAGTCTCTCTTTAACCACACTGAAAACAGTATAACTACTGTTACATGTTACCTGTGTCTGAATTTCTAATCTGAGAAAATATATAAAGCTACCTGTATAACCTCCTTCTCTGAGAAAAAAAGAACAATCTTTATGTGTGGCCAATATTTTAAGACATTGCAACCCTAAATGTGTGGGATGCTCTGAACCTGGATAGTATCAGACAGGAGGACTGGCTCAGGGCTCCTTCACCTGTGTGCCTCTCTTCCTCTGTCCCAAGTCAGGACACTGTTGACTGTGGTAATTTAGGCTGAGCTAATGGTGGTGAGGAAAACCCTTAAGAATTTTTCTGTAGGTGAAATGCAGTGGATCAAAGAAACACCATCCCCTTTCCAGGTGATGTCAGACGCCCTTTGCCCATGACAAGCCTGCATGCCACAGTGCTCTGGAGCCTCAATGGATTTCACTGAAAGAAGGCTATATAGAAATATAGGCTATATAAAGATATGCCCATCCATTCCAACATTCACCAGAAGAAGAGTATTTTTTAAAATATATTCTGAATTTTCAGTGTCTGCCTATGTAAATAATACACAGAGTCCTTGCAGACAAAGAGAATGTAGTCACAGAGCAATCTGTGCCCTCACCACCATCGGGCAATTTTCAGCCTGCCTCCTCCTGTCCATCCCAAGCCTGGTAGTAGTATCGGCAGATGTTATTCAGGCCGCTCAAGTTCCGGCTCCATAAGCCTTCATTCCCAGAAGAGAAAGGTGCACTGTCTGAGCCCAGCCAAAGAAACCTCAAATCCCTTCCATCTCCCTCCTCTACCTTTACCCTTCTCCTCCTTCCTCGCTGTCACTGTGGACTCGGGTCAACTCGCCACGGCAAATGTCCCCACCTCTGCTTTAGCTCACACTCCATCCCCCTTCTCAAGGTGTCTTCTCATGATCTCTTCTGCTTCTTCACAATCTCTGCCTCTGCTGACCACCACCCTTCGTTTACAAATGGGATCAAGATGTCCTTAGATGCAACACTCTATTTACGCCCCAATTTCTTGAGAAATTTTTAAAATCTATTAATCTTAGACTTCCAGATATCCCATTTGGAAAGAAACTTGAAATATTTATTCTAACTAAATCTTGTTACAAAAAAGAGAAAAACCCCATGCCCTTTTTAGTCTTCCCTCTATGCTCACAATTTTAATAAATCCATTCACTCAAAAATAATGAATGACTTACGATTATTTTTTCTAAGTCTTTATTGCTTCTGGCTTTGCTGTTTTGGGTGACTGTTTTTTTTTTTTCTTTTCTCAGAGAAATTATTTCCTCCCAGTCACCCAGAGCCATAAATTTATTCCAGTACACAGGGACCTGGGGCCATCCCAGCACCATAGAGTCATCACCAGAATTCCCCTCAAGTGCTTAGCACCACCCGTGACTTCCTCCTTCCCTTCATGTTTGCTTTAAAAATAACATGAAATTATATCCATCCTCTCCCCCTCTTCCATTGCCCTTTATGGCTTTCATTTTCTCTTTATGAATTGTAACAGTAGACTCCTAAAGAATATAATAACAGTTATTTACTGTCTTTCTCATTGAAACTCTGATATGATCAGTTTAACCCTTAAAACCATTCTTGAGCTTACAGCTTCAACCCCCAAGGCAGCTGCCAATTAAATAAACTATAACACATAGCATTCAAAGATTTTCAGAAGCTGATCCCAATTTTTAATTCAAATTCACCATTCACTAGTCTTTTTATGACCTTAAATTGCAGTCCAATTGAGGGACTGGATGCCCTATAAATATATTCCATGTTTCCCTGTCTGTTATACCCTTCTCTAGTTTCCTGCATTCCCTCCCTCATCACTATCTCTGTTAACTAAAAGACTCAGGATCCATGAAGGTGAATCTCAAGGAGCATCTCACTCATGCAGCCCATCCTGATCATTGACACAGAATAGAGCTTTCTCTCTTGGGGAAATCGTAGCACTGTGTGTTCATGTTTGATGCCACCTAGGAAACTCTGTCTTATCTTGCAGATACTTGGGACTTTGTATCATTCCTTCCTTGAGAGTAAAAATTTTTAGGCTTAGAACTGTATGATTTTGATTCTTGCAGTACTCTTAGCATAGTATCTTGTGTTTATGTACTCAGCTAGAGCTTTAGGTGTTGTCTTAGAGGTTCTTAACAAACTCAACAGGCTTTACATTAAATTCCCCACATCCCTACCCAAAAACCTCACTAAACTTTCTTTTTACAAAAATTTTCTAGACTTGGCTAAGGGTCCCACCAGTGATTCAGCAATCTAATCCAAACAGCTGAACATTTTCTTAAATTTCTCACCTTTCAGCATAATTCCCACTGAATCATTCACCTTGGTAAACAATTCTTGTTGATGTTCCCTTCAAAATTCCTTATAAATCTCTCACTTCCTTCCATCATCATGCCTCTGTTTTAGATTAACTCCTCAACATTGTGTGCCTGGACCATTGCCATAATCTGGAAACCACACCTGACTTCTCCTTTGTAACCCATCATCCACCTTGCTGCCAGGGTGACTTCTCTTAAGTAACAAAACTGACCATTTTATCCTTCTGCTTTAAATTTTCCCAGACTCCCGACAGCCCACAGAGCACTGTCCAAGCCATCTGTATGGCCTGCAAAGCCTTCCACGATGTGCCCCTTGCCTTCCTTTGCAGACCCACTTTATGCCATGGATTTACGTTCATCTTGCAAATGGAGAAAAAGCTTGGAATGCTTTAAGTAAACATTGCTCCTTCTTCAAGGATCAACTCAATCCTTCTGCTGGTACATGACAAGAATTAGGTGTCTTTTTTTTAATCAAATCACATTGTACCTGTCTTTGTCTATTTTTATCAAAGACTGAGAATCCTCCAAGACTAGAATATCCTCAAGTCTTGGTTCATATTTATGAAGTTTAAACAAAATACCTCGAATATAATATAATATTTTTAGAATTTAAAAGATGTGAATTAATTATAAGCATATAATAGTTCAGCTCTGGCTTATATCAAACCACATGTACATATTCCTTTTATAAGTTCAAAATAAAATAAAACTAAATAATATATTCTTTAAGCATACATATTTAGTTAAAAGTAAAAGCCAAACAGAGGTAGAATAAACATAAATTTAAAGATAATTGTTAATTCTGCTAGGACGGCCAGGAGAGACAGCATACAGGAGCAACACGGAAGTCAATGTAAGATACTGTCAACCTCTCCTTCGGGTGAGGAGTAAGTTCATTAGTGTTCTTGCTATCTTAATTAATTATGTTTTGTTTAAATATGGCTATTCATGGACAAACAATGATAGAGTGTCATGAGGCAAAGATTGTGATTAATCTAACATAATGAGGTACTTGGAAACCACACTGGACATCAGGTTTACTTGGCTAATAAGTAACAAAAACACCTGCACTAGTTATTTTATTATTTAGATCATATCAATCATATGTTTATAAAAAGTGATTTATAGGCAGATGTACCTTTTTGCTATATGCTTTGTGATTCATAGAGCCATGGCAGGGGTGGGTAATGTGAAAGTATGATAAAGAGGTAGACTAAAATATGAACCTGTAGGCAAATATATCTACCGTAACATTCGAACTTGTACATGGAACTTTAGTTGCAAAACAGATTTCTTCCCTAAGGAAAAACAACTGCAGTAGAAAGAATATTCGCAATTGAATAGACCCTGGATACACTGACTGTAGCCATGTACTCAGTCATCAAGCATTTACAGATAAACAGCTACATCCCAGTATACTCTAGATGCTGGGGTACAAAAGCAAATAAACAGGGCTTCTGCCTACAAAGAACATACAGAGGCCAAAGCTTCCTCATTATGTCACATTTACACTTTGGAAAATTGACTTATTAGCCACTTGATAGAGTGCAATTCACAGAAATAATTTTCTTCTCAATCTAGTTCCAGGGTAATTCTGGAAAATTTGTGAAATGTTTCTCTATATCAATTTTATCTATTGATTTTATTGAGAAAGATGGAGACAGAGAGTGAGAAAAGAAACACTGATTTGTTGTTCTACTTATTTATGTATTTCTTGGTTGATTCTTGTGTGCCCTGACTGGGGATTGAACCGACAACCTTGGCATATCAAGATGATGCTCTAGCTAACTGAGCTACTCGGCTAGGGCTCTCTATATCAATTTAATAGAATGTATAGTTTATGACATCTTAATTCCCAAGAGTTGAAATTCTTTTTTTTAATCTCTTACACAGAGTTTGATAATGTTTAATATGTAATTATATGCCGATTTCTTGGAAAATAAATGCTAATTGCAGTAATAGCAATTATATATTTAAATTATGTTATAAAGACTTATATTTAGTAATTTGTAAGGAGGGCATTATAAAATTTTACTTAAAATGGAATAATAATTTTGGTCCAGTTTATAGTGATTTTTGCCAATATTGTTTAATATAATGTATCAGATTGTAATTCTATTTTCTGTCAAGTTTGGGGCTAAGCACCAAAGCTCTGTCATAGTCTGGAGAAAAGGCAATCTTTACTAAAGTGTTTCCAAACTAAAACCAGTGGGATCTAGCTACAAGAGCAAAAATGACCTCACTTCCCAGGGTCTGAATTAATGGTCTTTGGTTGATTAAAATCAAAAGAATTTATTTCCATTGGTTACAAAATAGAAAACCCTGATCATTTTAGCTACAAAAATGGGAAACAGGTATGCACATTCGTCAAGATCATAGGCTTCGATTTTACTAAATTGGGGAATGAACCTCCATTTGGCTAGTTTCAAATACTACCCATGTCTTAAGGTGTTGTGAGAACTAATTGAGACCATGAAAATCAGGGCAAAGCCCAGCACCGATGGTGGTTGCAGGGAGGAGGGGCATACAAGTGGAATAAATGGTAATAAAAAAATACAATAAAGAAATCTAGGCGAATAATTCTAAAATGTACAAAGACAAAAAAAGTCTAAAGATAGTGAAGAATAAGAAGTGACAATGAGACAGTAAATCAAAAGCAACAGAAGTTAGAACCTGTGACCTCCTTTCTTAGTCCACCACACAGATTTCAGTTGAATACAACAGGAAGGGTCTGCAGAGAGACAGGAGACTGGGTCTTTCTGATCGAACCAGCTAAAACCTGTTGGCCTACCTACATTCCCACCGAGATGTGGGGAAAAGACTGTGCTTGCTTGGGGACAAGACCAAGGAAAAAAGAGTCCAATTAATGTTAAAAAATTTTTTCTTAAGTATAAACTCTGCCCCAAATAATTTTTAATTCCTGTGAGAATAAAATGTTAGTGGTGATGGTGGGGAACAGGAACATGGACAAATTAAACTGTAAATTAACCTTGATTTAATAACTTTAGTGGACCTTGTAACCTTGTAAAAGTTTAGTATAATTTGTTTCTAGAAAATCTTGTCCCAAAAAAGGCAGAATCTACCCCCTAGATTCACATATATTTTGAAATTACCTGTTAAAACCAAAGTTTAAATTAGCACTTCCAGATGTTCTAATCTTAATTTACAAATTCCATAATATTCTTCAATACTTATAGAAAAGAAGGAAAATATCATAGAAAATACTTACACATTTTTTTAATTTTATTTGGCAATAGATGCATCAGGATTCAGACCAACTTGATGAAACATTGATGCTGATCTTTGTAACTTTGGCCTGGAGAGAAAGGGAAGTTAAAAATAATAGGATAAGTATGTGAATGCCATTAATTTACTGGGGATTTTTTAAAAATCAATTTTACTGGTTATTTGACCTTTGAAGACAAAAATAAAATAAATGGTTAAATGAGAAACTTATTTTTAGTAAGATATATTGTCATTGTGAAGACTTCTAAATGTGAAAATCATTATCTACAGTATTGTCACATTTCATTTTGTGTTTCTACACATTCTTTACTCTCTCTTCTTCCCTCTCTCCCTCTTGCCTTTCTTTTCTTCTTTCTGGCCTTCCTACTACAAAACAAACAAGCAAACAAAAACATGTCTTTCTTGTTCCTCTCAGATTTTTCCTGGTTTCAGATTTTTGTCTCTTTCAAGACATTTTTTCCCATGTTCCTCCTTCCTTTGTCTTTATGAGTTCCACATCTACATAGAACTTTCTTCACATCGGATTTTAGCATGCCAAGGGAAGAAATGTGGTTGACTCCTCTTTAAAATAATAGTTCTGTGAAATTATAATTTTTCTTCCAGGGTGGCATTTTATGACTTTCAAAACACATCAGTGTTTTGTGCTATGAGAATAATTTATTGGAACGAATTTTAGTAAAATATAGTCACTAACATAATTGTACTCTAAATGAAGATATTTTTAGTCTATGTGAATAATGTATATAACCAAGAAATACATGTTTTTCTTAATCAATGTTTTAAAAATTATAAGTTCTGACGTCTTATTTGTTCTTAGAATTTTATAGTGAAGATTTATGAGCCTTTTAGAGACATGCACACTACACATCCATTAATTGCTTATTGATGATAACATACATAAAAAAACATAATGCAAAATCTTGTTCAAATGGCAATAGTAGAATAAAATGCTTTTGAAGGCCAGCAGTGTGAGGAAGTATAAATAAAACTCACTCTAGATTTTATACAGAGCAATATCACCACTAGGTAATATGCCTGTGAGAAATCTTAAAAGTTGTATCTAGTACAGTGAACAGCAAAAGTGAGTTCAAGACTCAGCTCAGTGCTGTAATTGAAGCATGCAAGGACAAAATAGCAAGGCGAGATTAGGGGAAAATCCATGCATAATAGATGAAAAACTACTATATGTATATATGAAACATTACTCTTAGAAGTGGCATGTATACTCTAAGTCATCTGAGTCATCAAAACTACATAGAAGGAAAAGAAAAATAAAAGGAGAAGAAGAAGTAACGATAGTTTTGTTGTAAAATAAGCTTATTAGCTGTCAGCGATTTATCGTAATGAGAAGGCAGTGAGCAAAGAGAGGAAAATGAGAGCTTTAGCAGAAAGTACTTAGTATAAAACTTCAAAGAGACTTTCCATAACATCTCTGATCCTAGTTATAAAGAGAAAAGAAAATATCTACCCACTTCAACCTAAAACAAATGGTCGTTTATATAGCATAAGTACCCTTTGTCCTGGCAGGAGGGTCAAACCTTAGAATAGAAAGAAGATAGCAATTCTTTCTTCAGAACACAAAGGAAAACTAATTTATGGTTACATTTTCTAATGTTAGGAATGGGACCATCTAAGCCTCATTTTCTGAATTCTCTGTATTTGCAGTTTCGAGAACTGAACAAACCAAATTTATACACATCCTTATCATTTACATTTATACATCTGTTTCTGTCTCCAACAACCATATGTTGTATAGCTAATTCTTAAAACACTGGGAGGTAAGAAAAGATAGTTTTGTCTTCCCTCAATATCTTGATGGGTTGGTAGTCATGAAAAGTGATCTGTGATGATGGAGTTAAGTATTATTAATATCAATAATTTAAATCTAGTCATGTGAATTAATAACCATTAATTCAATTAATTTATTTAATATGAATTGGCAATTGTTATGCATCTTATTTTTTCTACACACATTACACATATCAATGCATTTGATCACCCTGGCAATGCAGTGATGCGCCTTGCTATATGACAAGTAAGAACATAATAACAAAAATATTAAATGACTAACCTAAAAATTCAAATGTGTCAGAGACACAGCTTCTTCCATAAGGTTTTCTGACTCTTATTCAAAATATTTTTGAGAAAATAACCATGCTTTTATACAATCTTAATAAGTATTGGGGTCATTAGACTCAAAATCTATGGTCAAATGGAAGCCAGGCTCTGAACGTCCCCACTTGCCATCAAAGAGCAAGTGCATTTTGAAAAGCCACTAGAGCATCTTTCCTTACCGTCATGGAGAATTCAGATGACCCCTGAGACTCTCACCACTAATTTAGGAGACTTGTCTTGGAAGGCCACCTCTACCTTTGTCTTGTGAGTTGCCATCATGTAACCCTCAGGTCACCCTGTTAGTATTTCTGTTCTCCCTCATGTTAGCATCAGAGGATCACACAACTATGGAAATTATACAGATAGGATGCATTAACTATGGGGAGAAGAAAGGCAAAGGAGATTAAGAGTTGGGATGTCTAAAGTACACTTTGAAACACCTCTGCATAAGCAATGTGATAGTATGTGTATGCTTTACTTAAGGTAAGCCAACATCCAAAATGCCCACCAAGAAGCATACTCTCAAAGTAGTCAGCTCATATGCTCATCAGGAATACCCAGTCTTAATATGGCAAAAATGCAGCTTATTGTCATTATAAGTCAAATTTGAGTGGTGGCTACACAGCCCTCCTAAAATATCTGTCTGTGATCAAGAGTCAATGTTTTGCTAATTAGGTTACTGGGTATCTAAAATGGGAGTTCACCGGTAAAATTAGTGACATACATTGTTAGCTGGAGCGATGAAATGAGCATTCATCGGTGAAATAACAAGTAATCAAGATATTTAAATTGCCTAAAATAATTTGCAACTTTGCTGCTGAATGTGGGTGTGGGGTCCGCCAGCACGGACACCGGGGAGCTTATCGGAAGTGGACAACCTCAGGCTCCGCCCCAGGCTGGCTGTGTCCGGATCTGCATCTCAACAAAGCCCTCAGGTGGATTACCTCCTCTAGTTTAAAAGTATCACCTATTCTTTCCAAACAAGTTAAAAAAGAACTGTGGAAAGGGCTGTGACTTTTACCCTTAGGAACAGGGCTTTAGGCTCAACCCTAATGGGTTTATTCAATCATAAATTTGGACTTGGTTGGTCAAAAGACTAACATAATGCTAACCTGGAATTTAGCTTTTGCCTTAAATAAATCCTTTATTCAAAATACTGACAGAGTACAAAGCAGGGTGAAGAGCTTTAATTCCCTGAACTTACAGATGAATTAACTTTGCACCCAGAATAGTCATACTTTGTGTTTGTTGTCCCAGTGTAATTACTGATATGCCCCCTCTCACTCTCAAAGGTATCTGGGTTTGGATGGTAAATTGTACGATCCATCTAAGAACAGGCCATACAAATTTTCACTTTTGTGTTTGGTTGTTAACAGACTCCCACACTGATGGTTTTTACAGGGATAAGCAATGTGAAACTTTTTCTCTCGGGAACATATGGTGTCTATGATGTCTCAAGATGATGACATCAGGGATGACGTTTACTTGGGGGCTTGGGGACCACTCTGTAAAGTATACAGTTTCTGGCCACTTTGCTGTATATCTGAAACTATTACAGAATAGTATTAGATGTAAACTGCAATTGAAAAATATTTTTTAAAGTAGAATAAACAATGATGGAATAGAGAATAAAATAAACTGTGTATTGTAATTGAGGTTTTGATGACAGTGACTTTCCTACAGTAATTTGCCAGATCTTATATCCAATGAATGTAATGCATATTTGTTCTAAATGTAAAGGAGAAACATATTTTACCATTTATTTATATATTACAGAAAGTAAAAGGATTACCAGGTTATTCTGCCATCCTGATACATCATCCTGTCTAAAAGAATTATCAAATATGGTAAAAATGGTACTGCTAGATTGAGAAATACAGAAAAAATCTAATGTACTTTCAACCTGGGGTCTGTTGCCCATTACTCTTTAAGTCAGCTCCTTTACAAAATGTTTTGTAATTTAAAAAATAAGGTAGGCTGGAAGATGTTCCATTTATAAAACTAAAAGTGCTATTTACATGGAAGTAAATCAAGATTAAAATTTCAATGTCTTAATTCAAAAACTTAGTTCAAAAAATCTCAGTCCAAAAAAAAATCCCAAACAGTCATTATGCAGCCACATCTATGCTAGCATTATGTCAACCACTGACATCACGTTCATTTTAGCTAATATTAAATCTTAATCAATGCTTTGAATCCTTATCACTTCTTACACAATTAATAGTTAAGTTGGTGGAATTCTAATATTTTCTAAGTGCCAAAATTGAACCAAAATGTATTTGTAGCCAAGCAATTCAAGGCCATCATTCAGTTCCAAGTTACTGTTTTCTGAAAGAAAATAAAATGGTTTGGAGCTCTCATTTTAAAAGATTCTAGATCTGTGGTACCATTTTGGCAATGATGAATTTTCTTGGTACATCCATGTTACCATAATGGCTAAGGAACTCATGAACATAGCATTTGTGGTAACCAGTTTACAATTGAGAATCGAAAGGTACATTTTCAGGATCATAAATAAAGCAAAATACCCTCTTATTCAAGGGAAGGATTATCCAGAACCTGACCAATTGTACAAGCATCCCAATTAACCAAGACATTTCTTACTAGTACGCAGGCTAGTGTGTGATTACCCTACAATTGCGGAAGCAGATTACTGTGAACCTACTCTCTTAGACACTGCCTTTTCAGTCTCACTGAATTTCAGCTCTTCTTACATTAAATGTGGCAAATAAACTTGAACATAAAGAAGTAACACATACATTTATTTACCAGACAGATTTACCCAGAACGAAATGCTAATTTGATTGAAATATTGTATTGATGGATCACAGAACTTTATCAAAAATATTATAGTTTCTGTAAATGCTGACAAATCAGGAAGGAAAGCTCACAACATACTCAGGTGCAATGATACAACTGGATGAAATGCAAAGAATCATCAATTTGTCTTTCCAACTATGGCATAATCATCATTGAACGGTTCTACATTAATTTTTATTGGAAATTCATAAAGCACTGCTTTCAGCACTTGACAGACTACTGCTATACAAGTTCTATCCAGAAAAAGTCCAATCCCCTGTTAATATCACGAGAAGGGTTTGGTGACATCGATGTAACCTGGCAGCCAAAGAGAGTGGACTGGAATGTGCATATGTGAACAATGATGACTTCACTGTACTGACACCCCCCAGTGAGCATGTGTACTGTGTAGCCATCCCATTCAAAATAACTGAGCGAGTAGAGCAACAAATCTGCACCAAATTTTGTATTAAGCTTGAACATTCCTCTGCAGAAACTATTTGGATGACTCAGAAGGCCACAGCTGTGGACAATTGGTGATTAGCAGCTTCGTCATGACAACACACCCACTCACACACTATGTCTTGTGCTGAGTTTTTGGCAAAAGATCAAATCACCCAGGTGACTCAGCCCTAATATAGCTCAGGTTTGGTGCCCTGTGACTTCTGGCTTTTCCCAAAACTAAAATCACCTTTGAAAGGGAAGAGATTTCAGATCATTGATGAGATTTAGGAAACTATGATAGGGCAGCTGATGGCAATTGAACTGTGTGAGGTCCCAAGGAGCCTACTTTGAAGGGGACTGAGGTACCATTGTTACAATGATCATTGTAACAATTCCATTGTTACAATTTCCTATGTACAATGTTTCTTGTATCTTTTCAATAAATGCCTGTATTTTTCATATTACATGACTGGATACTTTTTAGAAAGACTTCATAGGTATATAATTGATAAGCTTAGCCATGGAATACACAAAACAAATTCATCTAGGCAATTCAGCAGTCATACCAAAATGTAGAAAGACATACAGACAATGAGAATTGGAAAATGTCATCATTTAACCTACTTCTTTATTTTCCCAGCAATTAATATTTTAAGAGTTTAAGAAATGAATTACAATTTAATTATCATCATTCCCACTCTAAATGCCATGCCAAATATGTTGAACATTAAGTGGCTAGGAGTGCCTGCCAAATCACAAATCTGTGAGTGTACATTATTTCACCTTTCAATTTAGCAAAATGAAACATGGACATCGATAACCTATACTTGGTATCTATAAGATACTCTAAAAAGAGCACTAAATCAGGAGTTAGGAGTCATAGAAATCTTGCTTCTATTTAACTATTCTTATTTTATTCTTAACCTGCGAAGCCTAGGATCTGACAGTGTCCATATGCTATCCCAGCCACTAACTGGTAATTTGAACTTGGACTAGTTACTCACCCTTTCTCTACCACATCTGTTGGCTTATCTGTTATATAGGTTTATTTTAATATGAAGTGTGTTAATTCAAGGAGATATAAATCAATGCCCAGCACAGAGAGTGTTTAATAAGTACTATTGGTGTTACTCTGACTCTGTGAACCATGTTCACAAAGATTTTAAGGCTAGTGCTTTAATAACAAGTTTTAGGTTAAGTTTCTCCTTGCCCCTGCATACTCACTTGAATAGATTTAATGCTTTCGAGGGCCTTTAAACATTTAAGAATGTGTACATTCTTCTAAACTTATAAAAATACACAAAAAAATAAGACACCCATCTTCAAACCTTATATCCTACTCAATATGGCAGTGCTGAGGCCATCATAAAGCACTCTGAAATAAACTTATATTTTTCAAACATGATATGAATCTACATGGAAATACCACAGAAATATATCAAACCGTAAAAGAGCTGTAACATACTTATGTACAAGTATAATCATTTAAAAATGAAGAGAAACAGAAAACCAAATAAATAAACAACTTAAATAGAGCTATGAAGTAGAAAACAGAAGTCACTACATTTTAAAGCCTGGTAGAGATACTTCTGTAGGATAATTTGAAAACTACTGCACAAAATGATCAAGAACGGTGGCTTTTTAAAAACATTTTTATCTCTGTGATTTGTGTGAGTAAACTGAGACCATGGATTCTACTACTGACTTGGTTGTTGACTTGATTTAAGTGAATTTGCCCGATGGAGGCTGAGAAATTCCAGCTGTCATTTTTCACAAACTGCATCTTTTGTTGAGAGGTTCTTCTCTAAGGTTGCCTTTATGATAGCTGAGACATACCAAATTTATGACAACCAAAGACTCAAGTTCACAGGTTTTTGTAAACCCATTTGAAAGTTGCATACATCAGTTTTATCTTCATGAAAAAATGTCTACTCAAACTATGTACTTTTGAAAGCTCACAGTGGTTTTTACCCAAGAGAAAAACATTACTTTTGCCACCACAGTGGAAGCAAAAGAACCTTTAGAAGTTCTTAAAATGAAAAGTCATCCATCACACTCATCTTACTTATATAGCAACTTGTCACAGTTGTCTGGCAACATGAAAATCTGAACGGACACAGATGAACTTTTCTAATACTATAAAACATACGAATTTTGTATAAAATATAATCATACTAGCGCAAACACATGGTGCACCTTAAAAGAAAGGGAAGTCTCCTAGTTCCAGAATTGTGGAGATAAATCAAACCTAGAGTGGTAAGCAGAAGCAAGAGCTCATGGGAGTTTCAACCCATCTGTAGGTTCAAGGGTCTGAGGGCTGGAATCCTGTCGCCTTTGCGGATATAGGGGATGAGAAACATGGCACACAGAGCCCCTTTGATGGACCTGAACACACACTTCCTCCTTTACACAGGAATACAGTGGTTGACCCAGGTCCAGAGAGGGATTCTAAAAACCAAAGTCAAATAAGATGAAAAGCAGAGAAATCAAAATTCCAGGAAGGGATCAAGTATCAGTATATAGTCTGAATTTATATTCGTTTTTTTCTTGTATTGTGTTTGTTCTTTTATAGTTGTCCTTTTTTAATACAAATCAGTTTGACTTCAAATTGTTAAACCTCCTGATGTCTAATATTCTAACTAAACATTAACTGAATTGCATATTTTATTTAAAATTTTACTCATCATTTTATTCCTCAACAGAAATTTTGGTAAGAACGAAATTAAATCCAGATGGCATGCAATGGTGAAGAAAGAAATTATATAAATTATTAGTAAATCTAAATAAGTACTCACCAATAATAAGAATAATAATAGTAACTAATTTGGATGATTTTAATAGAAGGCTTTGGGAGGAGAAAAGCATATGAATAAACAGCTTTTTAATTCCCATGATTGCCTTTCAGGAGATCCAGGACC
Organism: Tonatia bakeri; assembly: GCA_004024845.1. NCBI lineage: Eukaryota > Metazoa > Chordata > Mammalia > Chiroptera > Phyllostomidae > Tonatia > Tonatia bakeri. The sequence goes on along the minus strand of PVIA01002477.1, from coordinate 72,971 downwards.
AGAACTGAATGGTGAGCTTGCTTCTTATCTGCATTCCCAACACTTGCAAACACATGACAGAATCCCCAGAAACCCCAGCAACTGTGGTCGTACTCCATCACAAACAAATGACAAATGACAGGGGCAAATGCTACGCCACTCCCAGGGCAAAGGCTCTGGAACATGCAGAGTTAAATTAAAAGGTGCAAGAACAGTTCCACGTGGATCAAAAAGAACACTGAAGTCAAGTTAATTTGTGATTTTCTACAACACTATTAAAATGACCCAAAACAAGAAAAGATGCCTTTGTGTACTGTTGGTGGAACTGCAAATTGGTGCCGACACTATGGAAAAAAGTATGGAGGTTCCTCAAAAACTTAAAAGTGAAACTGCCTTATGGGTAGCTATCCAAAGAAAATGAAAACACTAATTTGAAAAACCTGATGCACCCCTATTTCACTGAAGCATTATTTACAATACCCAAGATGTGAAAGCATTTAAGAATCAGTTGTTCTTAAATTCTGTTCTTAAAGTCTTTTCAAAAGACTTACATGAAAAGGACATTAAAAATGCAGGTTTCCCAAAGCTCTTCAGAGATTTTTATCAATCAATATGTCTGGTGTTGTGCCTGAGAATCAGCATTATTGAGACGCTCCTCAGGTGATTCTGGGACTAGTAGTCCAAGGACAAGGAAAAACGGCTAGTGATTCTTAAAAGCACGTGGCACCATCACGCTGCAGTGATTGTCAGCCTAAGTCCTTTGATGACTGATGCAGGATTTTTTTCTTTTTTTCCTTCCACATTTTTTATTGTTCAAGCACAGTTATTTCCATTCTCCCCACCAACCCCCCACCCTAATCATTCCCACTTCCCACCCTTGATCCTACCCCCTTTGGTTTTGTACTAGTGTCCATTATACTTTTTCCTGACAACCCTTCCCCCTTTTGCCCCCATTATCCCCTCCCGCCTACCCTCTGGTCACTGTCAGTTGTTATTTTTTTTTTCAATGGAATGAAACATGGCTATATTGTAGTTCCACTTCCTTTTTAACTAAATAACTTGCTCCAGTTTGCAGGTGGACTTGCAAGCTTTCCTCTTTTTTTTCTTGCCCATTATTTAGAAACCAGAGGGAATTTTCCTAAAATATATCAATAACAAGCATTTATTAAGAGGAACCTGGAGTAACTTAAAAAATGAATGACCTAAAAGATATATTTTAATGTCAATTCCTTCAAAAACTTGAACCCTAAGTATCATAGTATGTGTCCTTCAAAAATTAACTGGCTAATATCTAATAGACCCTCTAGACAAGTACATTTATTTTTTATATCTAAGAATACATTTTACAGTTAATTTTTGTGAATAAGTATATGAGGACTTAAAATTGTTTAGAGGCAGATATTCTAAAATAAAATATTAATTTCATTGCCCAAATCTTTTCAATATTTTTTAAATGATTGCTTTTTATTTTTTCAAACTTTATTCAGACCTTTCCTTTAAAAGAATAGCTACACTGATAGTTGGAAAACATTGATTTTAATGAAGCTATATAGCTAAAATCTATGTTTTATGGGATAGAACACTGGATATTTTATTCCTCATTCCCCGTTGTTTCACAACTTGGAATTTCCTGAGGGTGTTGTCATTGACAAGGATGGAACATTATATACTGGGTTGGCCAAAAAGTTTATTTGGGTTTTTCCAGAAGATAGCTCTAGTAGCACTTACTTGTATCTAACTTCATTGGAAACGCTATTGTTAGATGGTATTGTCACAGCTGTCGAATCAGCACTCACAAAAACAAAACAAAACAAAATATTTGATTGCTATCAAATCAAGATATTGTCAATTGAAAACAATCAACATTATTCCAAGCTGACATACTCAAAATATCCAAATCAATGAAGTTATTGGTGAAAATGAAAAATGTGTCTTTTATTTTACAGAAAAAAACAAGAGGACTTTTTGGCCAACCCAATACATTTTAGCCTTTATTTTATAGGATGCCAATATGATCTCCCTTAAAACAAAGGGATCTCTGTTTCACCAGCAACACAGTTGACCTGTACGTCTTCCGTTTGTCAAAAAGTAAACCTTTGGGGCCTCTGTTGTCTAATATTAATCAAAAGCTGTATTTCAAGAAAAGTGGCAATTATATCTCTAGAGGATTACTTGAAGTTCTTTTTGCTTGCAATTTATTTTGTAAATTTCCCATTGCTGTGTGTTCAATTTGCCAGAATTTTTGTGCAATGTTGTACTGTTACTCTTCAAGGCATGAGTGCATTTTTATTTTAAATATTGTATTTTCATTTTCAGAAATTAATTTGGGTCTTTTTCCGTATTTCTGCTTCTTTCTACTTATTGTTCATTGTTCCTGTACCTTCTTAAACGTGTAGAGTATATTTATAATACCTGGTTTCACACCCTTTCCTCCAAATTCTGTCATCTGGGTCATTTCTGGGTCAGTTTCTAGGATGTAATCTTCTAGTCTTTATGGGCCATATTTTCGAGCATATTTGCATGCTTAGTCATTTGTTATCGAATTTCCAAGCATTGTAGATGCTATTTGTTGGGGTTTTATTGTATCTCTTTAAACACTGTTTGGGTTTTGGGGGGAATGCTGTGACCTTCAATCGAACCATTTTACCATTTTAGGTTTGTTTTTAACCTTTTTAAAGCCAGTTCTAAAAAACCTCTTGAGTATAACTTTGTTCTGCTATTAAGGCAATACACTTCTAAGGGTTCTGCCCATTGTCCTATGTATTTGGAGATGTCTCCACTTTGGCTGGTGGCAGCATGGATTATTCCCAGCCTTTGTGGGAATAGTCGGTGTGGGCTCCAGAGGTTGCTTTGCCTGCTCCTCCCTGGAGGTCCAGCCCTTCATTTCCTGTGCTCTCATCACGTGCAGTACGTGCAGAGCAGCACTGGAACCTCAAGGACATCCTAGGCAGATATTCGGTGATGTATACCTGTGCCACGCCTTCATATCTGGTATTTTGACCTGCAAATTGTAAGCAACTTGATCTCTCCTTAAACTCTATCTTCTCAACCTCACAAGGATTTGATGAGCATTACTGAGGGTTCTCTTAATGATACTGCCCCCCGGAAACCCCAGGCCAGGAGTTGGGAGAGTTGTGGGACTCTTACTCTGTTTTCCTTTGCTCAAGGCTGAGTGTTCTGTGCTAGCTTTAGGTCACTGCCTGAAAGGCGATGTTTCGTATATTTTGTCTTGTCCTCTAGTCGTTAAATGTAAGAGAGCAAATCTGGTTCTGTTATCCCATCGTAGTGAAAAGGGGAAATTTAGGCTATTTCTGACTTACTGAATTTTTTAAATATAACCTTAAATTTTAATTATTTTGTTTCTAAGTTCTTACCAAGATACAACAAATTTTCAAATAAAATCTTCTAGAAAATAAGTTTATTTTGAAGCAGTTATTATTGTATATTATAATCTCGTATCTTAATATGTAATGGAATTGCTGTATAAGTTAAGAGTGTTAAGTTCAATTATATTTTCCATTTGCAATGGAAATTGGGTCTTTAAAATTCCAAAAATATTTTCCATAATTTTTTTCTAAAAAGCAAGCAGAACTGAACATCATGCACACTTTTTTAAGATTTTATTTATTTATTTTTAGAGAGGGAATGGAGGGAGAAAGAGAGAGGGAGAGAAACATCAATGTGGGGTTGCTGGGGGCCATGGCCTGCAACCTAGGCATGTGCCCTGACTGGGAATCGAACCTGCGATGCCTGGTTCGCAGCCCGCGCTCAATCCACTGAGCTACGCCAGCCAGGGCCATCATGCGCACTTTTTAAAAAGAACCTCTCCATGTAGGGTTGCTTTTTGAAAATTATATATCTACTGGTTCTATATCAAGTGGGGACTTTTCAAAGATTTCATGTTTATTATTTAGTTAATTATAGGACTTCAAAGAGAAATGCAATGGCACTGCCTATGTCTGGTGTCTCTGTTGTTGGTTCTTTATAAATAAGGATAAAAGTTTCGCATTCATTTCAGGGCTCAGGGACAAGAGAAGTTAAATGCCATCAAACACAGTCATAGCTTAAAAGATGTTTTGTGAAGACTGATTTCCAAATAAAACTATGTATCTGCTTGAGATTTCTCTGTCAGTCTCTAATGAGAATACGGGGACAGCAACAAAATTTCCAGTTTCTCTCAACAGAATATAAATGAAAGGTATTTGTGGTATAATATTCTAACGAGGATTGTCTAACTATGTGTGCTTATTTTACCATGTTTTGTTTTCATTTTGGGTTTTTCTTTTAAGCAAGCAAGAAAGATTCTCCTTGTCCAGAAGCCTGACTGAATCCACTGAGTCATCCAAAAAACTGACCGAAAGAATTGAACTGAGGTAGACCCAACATGATTGATCCCTGCCTGGTTGTAAATCCACACAGCTCAGTCGAGGTCATCTAAACCTTAATCTTTCATTTACGGAGTAAGTGCTTTTGAAACACATGTGCTAAGAAAAGGTCCTCTGGCGAAGAACAGCATGTGCAAATGGTTGGGTAATATGTTGTAATGACATTTTGATTGTGTACTACACAAAACTGTTATGTCATTATGAAAACGCTAGGTAACATTTGTCAAATCTAAGAAGAGAAATTTCAAAGTTGCACCTATAATTAGTGCAGTGTAAAATTTAAAATACTTCCATTTTCACTCCAAGAACCAGATTTTGAAAGTGGTCAGGGTGTCGCTTCCAAGGTTTTGGGTGAAATTAGAGGGCCCAGGCATTTTTTCCTCCTCTTTAAATGATATGAAAGGAAGCAAGTCCTCAACTGGAACAGACCTTAGATATTGACTATTGACAATGGCTCCGAAACTGTTATTTGCTACTCCAAGTAATTGTCAAATCTTCTGATATGAGTTTCAACTAAAATTTGAGTAACTGGCATTTCTAATTTAAACTACGAGTAAGAAACCTTTAAAAATTCCTGAAAGCTCATGAAACTGAAGTGTAATTTTCTGAGTTACAAATTTGAATCATGTGTATCTAGAGACTAGTGTAGCAGTGAACCCTGCTGTCCACCCAGAGTACCCATAGCTTACTTCACAGCACTGATTAGAAGACTTCCGTTTGTCTCCTTTCCTCGGTGTTTTTAACGTCTTGTAAAGTGAATAAAGCACTGTCTCTGTGGAAAAACCCAAAGACTGTCAGGAGCTAGCCTTATTGATAGAAATGAAAAGAATTTGGAACAGTCTAAAAAAGCAACAGTTCCTTAGCCAGAAAACAAAAGTTATAGATAAAGCAGAACCAACAATCATTAGCACACAGATGATTGCATGAATGAGTGCACCATGCATTATGTGCATTAAAGTACAAAAAGAAGAAAATCCAGTGAAGAGAACGAATGCATCAGTTACTTCATCCAGTGCAAAAAGTGATCATTAAGTGAGATAAAACTTTAAAAGAAAACTCGTGTTGTGAGGTTACTCACAGGCCACACATAATTCTAAATAAAAATGTAATTGAGGAAAAAGCCAGAAACCCATATGAGCACCTGATACAGTAACAGGTGGCACAGGCCCTTGTATGTTTCAGAGATGCAAAGAATTGGAAACCGTTTATAAAGTCAAGACCAGCTGATGTTAATATAATTGTTACCAACCGTAAAAATACAAATGCACAGCTAAGAAAAAATAGGATTTTGGCCAGGGTAGGGGAAGAGGGCAGGTGAAATAAAGGGAAGGGTAACTAATAGAGGCTTACATACATTAAAATTACACAGGTAACAATAGAAAACTTTAATTTGGATAAATATCAAACATAAGAGGAAAGGAAAATAGGGATGGGAAATGTAAAAGTGTGTTAAATGTTAATTTTTCATCTTAAGGAATCACTATGCAAACCGATGAATAAATCAGGTTGATAAATCAGGGATTAGCAATATAAGCATGTCTTCTAAAATTCTAAAATTATCAGAATTAAATAGGGAAAAGGAGTTAAAAGAAACTTAGGAAGTATAACTGGGGCTAAGGAGTCAATGAGGAAAACTCACCCTAAAATACTATTATTTAATATATCACCATTCGCTTATATTACTTTAATACAAACATATTTTTTAAAGTTAGATGATATGGAAATTAAATGTCTTTGCCTAAATGAATCCTCCCAATGCTTAACCCATTAAACATTAATATATTCCAGAGTTTCGATTTTAATTATGCAGATTTAGGTAAAGCTCACAGTTAATGTTTTGTCAGAAATGATGTTGTATGGAGTGTGTTTTATTGGCATATATTGTAAAAGCATTTATAAATGATTTCAGTACATTATTTATAGAGTTATTATGTATCTGGGGTTTCTTATATTTTTCAGTTTTATGTTGCTGCCTTTTATGGAGGGAATTATAAGCTAGAGTAATATTTTCAGATTTTTATTTACTAAATATGATAGGTTTTTCATAAATAGCTAAGTTTTATGGCATACTTTTCTTAAAGTCTAAAAATAATTTTTAAATAAAACTGGTTAATAAGATTTGAAATTTGCAGCTAATGATATACATTATTCAAGCACTAGAATTTATCTGTAGAATAAGAAATACCTGTATTTCAAATTTCTTTTCTATGAAAACTTCATAAGAGAGTTTTGAAGAAATATAATAATAATCAAAATAAGGAAAATGCCATGCAAATATAATCAGTTTCACAGAAAGTCAAGAGAAAAAAATGGTACCTCAGTCTCAATATTCAGGATGCATTAACACCTAGGCAGCCATTCAGAGTAACATGAAATAGTAGCTTGTTGATGAACATCAGTGTTTAACACATGTAGCCCAGATGTCAACTGGCATCCACTTACATCTTAAGATCTCAAACAGATTATTTTAACACTCATTCATTCAATGTCCCATAGACAAGTAATACCTTCCCAAACCTTTGGTCTATTTGAGCAGCTGCTTGCACTGAATGAACTCAGTTGTGAATTATCTCAATATTCGGAATGCTCTGCCTCGTCTATGCTACATCAATACAGATGGGGAACTCAGAACATTGTGTAATTTCTAACAAATCAAAACAAAACCATTCATTCAGGACACAGTACAGATCTTCCTGAAAACAGTGAATCAGTTTTCCAGTGTAGGGAAAAATGTATATCGCAATCATTGCAATTAAATAACTTCAAATAGAAAATTAGACACAGCTCTATTTTACAAGACTCATCTACCTACTTCTCAGAAACCATGCTTCTGTCTTTTCTCAACCATGGGAAATCACGAAATTTGGCAACTTGGAAAGAATTCAGCTAAGTGATTCTGACTTGAACCATGGTTTCAATCAGACACTAATGAGCTGCAACAGGTGGGAACTGACCCTTTTCTCTCAGAGTTTTTGTATGTGGTCTCTCCACACAGGGGAGTTTGAACTTCCTCACAGCATGGCAGCCTCCAGGAATCTGAACTGCTTACACAGTAGCTCAGGGTTTCATTGGGAATGTTTGAGGCATACCACCTTTTATGACTAGCCTCAGGAGTCACAGAGTGTCACTTCTGCAGAGTCAGAAGTCCACCTAGGTTCAAGATGAAGGAATATAGATTCACTTTCAGAAGTGCAATATAAAACTAAAATATCTGCTGTGAAATGTTGTGGTCATCTTTGAAAAACAGAATATGCCACCTATGTTTAACTATCTACCCTGTATTTTTACCCAATGCTTCTTAACATAGAACATCAAAAAGTAATACTGACATTTAAAAAACAACATTATAAAGTTATAACATACAAAAAGACATTTTATTGAGGTTCGAAGCAGAAGACCAAGAGGGCTTAAGCATCTTTCTCAGGAGCAGAGCCCACAACAGGACTCAGGCCGCCAGCCCCGTGCCCGGATCCAGTCCTAGATTCTACACCCTTAGCGGCATAGACAAGTTCCAGTGGGTGTCCCAGTCTCACCTGGCAGACAGGCTAACGCTGCCATTCATTTTGTAAAATATACACATTTTTGTTTTTTTCATAGATCTTTAAATATTATATTAGTGATGGAAAGAACTGTACTCATAACAGTAATAAAATGTTAAATTAATGTACTTATATATGACAAACATTATAAATTAGTAATGAAGGGATAGAGCAACAATACTTATTTTAAAAGCTATTTGGGAAATAATTAAGTTAGGTCTTCATCTCTGTAATGACCACTTGCCTACTGGTTGTCTTCCCAGCTCAAAATACTTCCCCTCCCTGGTAACTCCCCTTCCCCTGTTTCTTTGCTACAGAATCTGGAATCTGATCCACAGAGAAGGGGCTGCTAGAAGGCAGAGTTCATCCAACACGACCCGTTTCAGGGCAACGTTAAGCACCATATCCAAATTAGAAAAACAGGGTCATTTTACTGGGAATTAAGACTGAGAGTAAAAGCCAGATTTAGTCTTTCTCTGGATGGTTGGATGGTTCCCACTGGGACAAGGAAGTAGAACAAACAAGTGAGAAGCATGAGGAAATGCACTGAGAGCCCAGGCCAGGGAAGGAAAACAGGCACAGAATCCCAAAGGCATGCTCACCCTCGGTCTCCCTGGAGGGCGGCTGCATCCCAGCTTAGGTTCTGTGAATCAGCCCCATATTCTTCATAAGAAGCAACCGACTTTTTGATAGCTCCAAAACTCTCGTGGCTTGCATTCAGAATATTCCTAAATAACATGACTTTATCTACCAAAATTAATTCCAAAAGAAGTATATGCTAACGTGGAAAATGGCACATAATACAACTATAAAAATATCTTGCAAAGGTATAGAATCATTCTAAGGGTAAAAACTCTATGACCAGCAAAAAAGATACCTACAAACTGCTTAGCCTTTCATGCACATGTAGCATGAGTACAATTTATAAACAAATAACAAGCCAGGAAGTATCTGCAACAAATATGAGCACAAAAATACAAACAATCAAATAGGCATTTAATGAAAAAAGAGAGCTCTAAAAATGGAGGAATACACTACTATTCCAAATTAAATTTGGGCAAATCAGAGAATAGACAAGCCAGAGAGGAAATATAAAAGGTCATTAATCATGTGACAAATATTCTAGAAATGAAAAAAAAATGTTTTCACATTTAAAATGCACATTATGTGTCAACATTGGCAAACAGAAACGAGTGCCACATGGCTGGTCGTGCTGTCAGAAATTAATTTTGCAACACATATAAAGACCTTCATATGTGTTCATACCCAATTGAGCCAGTGTATTAAATCAACACTCTGCCTACGAGTGAAGAAACCCAATTCAAAATGCTGTAATGAGAAAAGGGGTGGATTGGCTCACACAGGTGAAAATTCCAGCAGCGTTCACATTGGAACCCCACGCTCAACATGTGATTATCAATCTCTCTCTTTCTCTCCCCCTTTCTCCCTGTCCGGTCTGCTTTCAACTTGGATGGCTTTTCCCCCCTTAGGCAGGCTCTCTGTGGAGGTGAAAGATGGCAACCTTGCACTTTAGATTTATGTCCTACCAGCTTCATAAACCAGCAGAAAGGGAACCTCAACATCCCAGTGATTTTCTACAAAATATCGAGATTATGCTGCCTTATATCGTATTGGTATGACTTGAGTCACATGCTCCTCTCCGAAACAGTCGTTATGGTCAGGGAATAGGTCCAGCTTGCAGGACAGCAGCAGCTTGTGGGGCTCATCCTGTATGGACTGCAGGGATGCAGATTAGGAGAGGAAGTGTACAAAGAAGAAAATTCAGGTGCTGTTTCTAGGAGAGCGGAATGGACATTGTGTACATAAAGATAATAGATGTCCATTATACCCCCATACCTAGTAATTCAACTTCTAGGAATCTAGTCTAAAAAAACAATCATAAACAAAGAAAAGACTTTGGTACCTATTTTTAAATAACAGTTGTATTTCTTTCAGTGTAAAAATAAAAAAATAGTAGAAAAGTGACTATACTCTGAGTGTATTACCATAAAACTAGAGGTATATTATAATGTATGTTATATAATATAAAATGTAGTGTGGAGAAAATGCAAGAGTATGTCAAAAGATAGGATAAAAATCTATATACAGCAAATATAATCCCCATTATGTACATATTCATATTTGCCTAAAAATACTAATAGGAAATAGATTGCAATGACAATCAAGATTAGTGGAATTTGGGGAATTTTCCATAGGAACATATATTCATTTTCTTCAGATAAAAATTCTGTGAGTTACAAATTGCAGAAACTTGTTAATCATTAAGGTCCTCAGGACCTACTGCGTCCAGGCAGCCTGCCGTTGTGAAATGCCTGTGTGCTCGTTGACCTGTTTACTACATAAGTTTGAACTTCGCTTGAATCTTTGAACTTTAGTATCTACATCAGCAAAATGGGAATAGTTATGCCTGTCCTGCACACCTCACATGATTATTATGAAAATCAAACAGCATACGGGAAAGGACTTTTAAAATTATAAAGTACTGTGAAAGCCAAGAGCATTAACATCTTGAAATAAAGATGTCAACATAACCCTGGCTGGCGTAGCTCAGTGGATTGAGCACACACCTGTGAACCAAAGGGTTGCTGGTTGGATTCCCAGTGAGTGCATGTGCCTGGGTTACAGAACAGGTCCCCAGTAGGGGGCACTTGAGAGTCAACCACACACTGATGTTTTACTCCCCCTCTTTCTCCTTCCCTTCCCCTCTCTCTAAAAATAAATAAATTAAATAAGTAAATTTTCACAAAAGATGTCAAAGCAATCCTGCACACCCTCCCCACTAGCATATTAACAACCCAACATCAGCACCATAATAACTTTTCAGTTATCCTGGCTTCCTTTGGGAGTTACTTTTTAAGTTGTTAGGTGGAGAGAACAACACCTACTTGATTGGTCTTATGTGAGATTAACCATTGGTGTGAGGTGACATCGAACACCTACTAGCACTTGGCACATAGAAGGCAATTGGAAAGGTAAATTATGTGCTCACTCTCCTTTTATAACCTCCCTATCCCCTCATCTGTAAAAATATGCCGGGTTGGGGAGAAGTAGGTAGCTGGTACCCTAGAGTCCCCCCCGCCTTTCAGTTTGGATTTCTCCCTGAAAGCCAAATCTCAGTCACAAAGCAGGCTCATGGGTTAGGCAGTACCAACAGCCAAACCAGTAGCTTCACAGATTCAACACTGTCTCTTCCAGAGGCCTGCTGGGCATGTGTCAAGGCAGCTGTGGGCTCAGATGACAGTTATTCTCACATAAAAGACCACTGGGATTTTAGAGCCTCCAACATACCTCTCACCCAGCTTGCCCTCCTGAGAAAATTGGGAACATGAATACGCGTGGATTTCATATGCACCTGTACTGGGGTTACACAGGCTTCTGCTCCACACCCACAGGTGGTCCAGTATCCAATGGTAACTCAGTAAAGAGTGGGGAAAAACGATAAAAGAAACTACTCGAAAAAGGCATAGGACCTTCTAAATTTAAGAACTATGACTTCCTTCTTCTCAGAAAATTCAGATTACCCCCGTGACCATGTCCGAATTACTCTGCACCTGAACTCTGCCCGGCCCTCTCCTGCAGTCCCTCGGAAAGAGTGTGCAGAGTGCAGGTTCACCAGTGCCCACACTTCCCGTGCTCTGGCCTTGACCCTCGGGCAATTCTTCAAGACTCAAGACAAGAGCCTGTTTCTTTACCCAAATTACTAGAGCCTGCTTAAAATCTCGGGCAGCTGAGAATGGAGCCTGTCCCCACAGGGTAGGAATGTATTAAGCACCCTATAAAAGTTATTTTTAAAGTTTTATTTAAGGAACAGCAGCTGGAGAATAAAGAAAAGAAAGGCAAAACACACTTCCTTTATACCCAGGGTACAGTCCCTCTCACACCAGTCTCCCATGGCTCCCGGTGGGAATCGCATCCACACGCATGCTTGCTTACACTGGAAACTGGAGAATCAGAAACAAAACCAATGGGAAATATAAACAACCTTGTTTGATTAGACCCATGGAGTTGCCTTGCTTAATTATACTAGGGGAGTTTGACATCAGGCTTGGAATTCTTGCATTAGATTTGAAGGATATTACAAAAAAATTAAAATGACATTAAAATGCCATCACATATAATGAGCCCATTACCATCTGGAAATTGTTTCCAATCAATACGCTGTAAGTGGGAGGTTTTCTAGCAATTCCTATCCTCTGGATGAGAGAGTAATCATTTGAGTAATAGGGAAAAGTAATTTATCAAACTACAAAGACTAAGAAATAAGTAAATATTAATGAAATATGCATTTTATTAATCACTAAGTTATGATGAAAATTCTGCATTTTATTGTCTCCCTAGTAATACTGCATTTGAAATATATGATTGCTATATTTGTTTGTTTGCTTTAAAAAAAATGTACTGCCACTTTAGAATTCACCTCTATTTAAAAAGATTTATTGAGAGCATTTACTGTGCGTGAAAGTTCCTAACTCTTAAGAACTTATAGTATTGCAAGAAGAGAAAAAATATATATATATATATATATGCACACACAGAAAACTGAGTACATGAGATGTTCTGAGGCTGGGAAAGGGGTTTCCAATCAAGGGGTTTTAGGAATGGTCTGCTGGAGATCACCTTGATGAATGGTTAGAATTTGAACAGAATAGGAAGGAACAGCATGAGCAAGCACAACAAATGAGAAAGTTGTGCATGTGCAGAAAACAGTGAGTGACCCTTCAGCAGCATGAGAAAATGAACAAAGAGTTCAAAGGAAAAATGGGCTCTAAGTTTGTCTCTATACTTGCTAGCTGCTTACCTTTGGCATGCTGAGTAACTTCTCTAGGCCTCTGTTTCCTCCTGTTCAAAACTGAGCTACTAGCCCTGGCTGGTGTAGCTCAGTGGACTGAACACCAGCTTGTGAACCAAAGGGTCACCAGTTTGATCCCCAGTCAGGGCACGGGTTGCAGGCCAGGGTTGCAGGCCAGGTCCCCAGTAGGAGGCACACAAGAGGCAAGCATACATTGATGTTTCTCTCCCTTTCGCCTTCCCTTACCCTCTCTCTAAAAATGGATAAATGAAACCCGTAAAAAATAAATAAAACTGAGCTACTAATAAGTGTGCTATGAGTGTAAGACCATGCATGTAAAGTACCCAGCATGGTGACTAGCACATAGCAAATGCTCAATACCTGTTTCAAACAAAAAAGAAGAGGCAAGGAGAAATAGTGACAGGAAAATTGGGAGGGAGGAAAGAAAGTAAGAAAAGAGATGGAGAGAAAAGAAGGCAAGTTGAAGGTTTTGAGAGGTTTGGGCTAAGATATCTATTTTGGAGCCATTTGCATATAAGAGCAAAATATGAAGACAAACTAAAGGCAAAGGACAGAACCTCATGGGATACCTATATTCTGTGGTTGAAAAAAGGAAATGCACGTAAGGTCACATGATGTAATGAAAAAAGATTAGACATGGGTTCAAATTTGGGTTCCACCAAAGCCCATGTGACCAAAAAAAATTTCTAAGACTTTGTGAGTGGAAAAATATGTTCCTCACAAAACTACTCTGAAGAATAAACAAGATACAATATATACAATCACTCAACACCTTGTACATAGCTAACTCCCAGGCTCCTCTTTGCTTTCTTGTTTGCCTTCCTTAGAGAAAGGAAAGGGAGCAATGAATTTGAAAAAGAAAAAAATTGATTTAAGGAAATGACAATAGATATAATGAAGTAAAGTGGGTAGCAAATAAGCAAGAAATACTGTGGGTTTTTGTAAAGGGTTATCATTCTTTAAGGTTTCATTTTCAGTTGTGGGTCTGGGAGGTGGGAAGTCAGATTATAAATTTAAAAGATTAAATAAGCCGTGAGGTCCTGAAACAACTGGTTAATATGTTCCTACCCCATTTCAGGGCATGAAGTAAATAATTAAGAAAAAAATAGTAACACGTGGGTGTTGAGGTTAAGTGAATTTCATTTAATTTATTTAGTCATTTCATTTTAGGGAATTGATTTACATATACAAATAAAAACAGAGGGAAAAAAGAGGTTGAGGAGGCAGGCAAAAAAAGGTCATATCTTCATGGAGGGAAACTGAACCTAGAACTTGGGTAAAAAAATAGTCTGGACAAAGAGATATACCTCCTTTTGAGTCAAAGGTATTTGTGGTTGGTGGAGATACACAAATTTCTTGAAGGGGAGAGAATAATGGTTGAGAGTGGTCATAACAGAAAGCATCTCTTCTGAACAGGGGTTCGTGAGTAATGCCTATTAAACTTGACACCCAGAAGTGGGAGCGTCACCAATAGACAAAAATTCTCAAGTACCAGTGAGAGCCCTGTGGAAAACGGCTGACTGTGTGGACTCAACAAAGCTCATGGAGACAGAACAAGAGTAACAGATCAGGAGAACTTTAAATCTGTGAAAATGAACCATTAGACATCAACGATCAGAGTGTACACATGTAGAAGGCAGGACATGGAGATCAGGCAGAGTACAAAAGAAAGGGAAAAGAAATTTTCATTTTGACTGTGCCCTCCCTTACTGGAGAGACTGGATAGCTAACATAACTGGAAGGATTCTCTTAGATCTGGAGTTGATGAGGAGATCTTCTCACCTGAGGCTTCAGGGAGACACTAACACCAAGGGATTGGAGAGAAGGCCAGTTTATGTACTGGAGGTGGGATGAAAGTGATGACCCAAACTGAGGGTTCAAATAGCAAAGAATGAATACAGAGGAATGAGCCAGGCCTCAGAGTCAATGAAAGTAAGAGCGTAATAGGTAAGAAGCATTTCCAGGTACATGCTTGGAGGGTCATCTGCAGCACAATATATAAGGAGGCCTCCTAAATGGGCAAAACGGACTGGACAAAGGCTCTTCCATGCTCTCCTGTGGCTGAAGTGGGATGAAGATAAAGGGTGTGGGTAAGCTAAGCAAAACATAAGATGAGAATGCTAGAGAGCTCGCTGATAAGCTTTATGGAGTCTCCAAAAATGAGAACTGAGGCACCGTGGAGAAACTGTTTAGCAGACTTTTAAAAAGCATGCAACAACTAGCTTCTCGAATTTAAAAAAGAAAATGGTCTCAGAATGAAAATTACGTAGGTATCTCTAATATAACAACATATTATATAATTATGCATTATATTACATATTCAATTTTATATAACATTTCTCTATAGTTTCTGGTACATATCTATAAAAATAATTAAGAAATAATTTTACTCTAAAGTTGCATAAATGGATGTAGTCCTATTTATGGGTGCTTAGAGAAAATTAAAGGCTATATTTTCAAGGAAGACATTAAGTATCTACTGTATTTTATTATATTCAGCTCTTTTGATTTATACTTGGCAAATAAAGCTGTAATATATTTAAAGTGTACAGTGTGGTGATTTGGTGTATATACACATTGGGAAGGGGTAGCCACTATAGAGTTAATTTTATATAAACACCCATCAGTGCACATTTTTACCTACACTTTTTTTCTTTTTGGTGAGAACTCTCAAATTCTACTCTCCGCAAATTTCAATTATACAGTAGAGTCTCATCAGCTATAGTCACCATGTTATACATTACACCCTAAACTTATTCTCCTCATAACTTAGAGTTTCCATCTTTTTACCAGCCTCTTTCTAGTTCCTCCACTTCCTGGAAACTATCATTCTACCCTCTGTTTCCATGTACTTGACTTTTTTTTAGGTTCTACATATAAGTCATATCATGTAGTATCTGACTTATTCTGGCTTATTTCAGTTAATGCAATGCCCTCAAGGTTCAACCAATTGCTTTTTAAACAGACCAAAGAAAGGATTATTTCTCTTAATTTTTCATCACTCAAATTGCACAGTACAAAGTTCAGCTCTTGACAGACAATATATATTTGTTAGGTTAAATTTCATTTGTACTAAAATCAATATTGACAGCATACATTTCAGTCCACAATTCTGTTGTGAACAGAATAAAATGGCTACATTTGTATAATATTAAGATCTATTTCAAGCCCAACTCCACCTTAAAATATCATTTTGCTCAATTCCAGAAAAATCTCAGTTATTTCAAACTCTTCCATTTACCTTGCCGCTCCCTACAAGGTCGTGTAAAATGTCAGAGAGTTTTAATTGTCTGTGTCAGGAAAAGGCTTGTGGTAGCTCAGAGAAGATGATTTGGAAGCAGCTTGTAATTGATCAAAAAATAGTGAGAGATTTTAATTTAAAAGTATCACCTCCACAGCCAAAGTGAAATGAAAGTGACAGTGGTGAGAAGGATAATTAGGCCACTTAGACACGATTGCTTTTTGACTGAATGGGTAAATGAATATTTAAAAGAGACACTATCACCACACAATCTCACCATTGGCTCTAAAGCCACCAAGAGCGAGTCAAAAAAATTGGGACTTCATTCTTTAGTTCAAGTGCTCAATTTTATATCTTAGGAGTCATAATTCGATTTAATTTTACTCTCAGTGGCATATGTTATTTTTTAAACTGTTGAAATTAAAAATAGTGGAAAGCTGATATAAACTCTCCATGGATAAAATATGTATTTTTATTAAGCTACTTTACTCCTGGCAACTGTTTTTGCGGTATGGTGTTGGTAGCATTCTCTAAATGCCAGCATTCCACTAGTACTGAACATTGGCACTTTTCGCAAATAACTGAGAACAGGGAATGCTAATCCATGTGAATTTCCTACCTCATGCCTAGTAGACTGCATTATATTAGGGTAGACTGAATAAAATTGTAGAATCTCATGATGAATATTGAGAATTAGAGGGAGATTATCACTGCATATTTCCCTCTCAAGCTTAATAAAATTTGAGGACATTTGTTTAAACCTTTAATCAATGATATCTCACTTTCTCAGTGTCCTCTGGTTTAGGTAAGTAGGTAGTTGGCTAGCTAGTAATTTAAATTAGTTTCATGTGAATGTTTTGTCCTTTCTGATTTCTTTCCTCTCCTACCCTTCTTCAGGATGTCACATAGGTATCTAGGGGATGTATGTGACTCTGGCATCAGCCTGCTTACCAGCTCCCCTTTTCTGGATCTTTTGAGTGGCATGAAGAGCCTATGGAGAGACAGAAGTGTAGATTTTAGGTTTGTCCATCTAGTCAATCTTTTCTTTCAATTGTGCCAAGTCTGGGACAGGAAGCTGTGTTTCTGTCAGAGTCTGAAGTTTCTCTGGACTAAAAAGTGGGCAGACTGCTAATGCCAGTGCTTACCCATGGGTATCTCCACACATTCCCACATTTTTGCACAACTCCCTCAAGGTTTAACCATGATTCAAGAACTTCAGCACCTGAATTCCTCACCCAGCTCCTAGTATCTGTTCTGTCCTTTGACATTTAACAACCTGGGTGGATGCCTTGATGTGAGTTAAAGGGATTTGAAAACTCTTTAACTTTCTTAATACTATTTTCAAAAAAAAAGAGAGAGAAAGAAATCAAAAGCATCATCTCGTCACTTCAGTCAAGGTAACATCTGCTTTTTTGCTGAAGTTAAGAAAAGCCACTCAATGAGAAGTCCCAAGAAAACAAGATTTCACAACTTTATACAATGCATTTATAATACATTGAAAATATACTTAATGGCATCCCCAGTAAAAAGAGTAATAATTTATATCATCTACTTTCTCAGCACTGGTAAATTTTCCAAATTGAAAAAGAAGAAAAGCCTTCAAATGCTCTTCCAGTGATGATCTTTGTGTCACTGCTGCAGAGAGAGATGTAATGGGTGGCTCCAGAATGTCACAGCACATCCCCTGAAGCTTCAAAGGGGAACACTGCATAGTTAATGATGACCAAGAGTTAAATGATGACCATAGTTAACAATGTCACTAAGCATGAATGAGATTATGCACAGTCCCTTCAGTAATCTCAAGACAAGGCTATACAAATACCCTAAGGCAGTTCCTCAAAGTGCAGCTCAAGAATTGGCTTCTTTAGTAGCATACAAGGTCTGTCAGGAAAAACTTCAACTATTGTTAATGTAATGATAACGGTTTGTGTGACATTGATGTTACCTGGCAGCCAAGGAGAGTGAACTGGAATGTGCATGCATGAACAATGATGACTTCACTGTACTGGTCAGTGAGGGCAGTAGACACTATTGAGTGAGCATGTGTACTGTGTGGCCATCACACTCAAAATGACTGAGCAAGTAGAGCAATGAACATGTGTCAAATTTTGCATTTAGCTTGGACATTTGTCCTTGGAAACTATTCAGATAATTCAGAAGGCTGCAGCTATGGGTGACTGGTGATTGGCAGCTTCATCACAACAACACGCCTGCTCAGGCATCATTATGCTCTCGTGAAGAGTTTTTTGGTGAAACATCAAATCACCCAGGTGATTCAGCCCTCACACAACCCAGATTTGGTGCGCTGTGACTTCTGGCTTTTCCAAAACTTTGAAAGGGAAGAGCTTTCAGACCGTTGATGAGACTCAAGAAAATACGATGGGGCAGCTGATGGCGATTAGGAGAACTGTGTAAGGTCTCAAGGTACCTACTTTTAAGGGGACTGAGCCATCATTGTCCCATGTACAATTTTTCTCATATTGTGTCTTTTTCAATAAATATCTCTATTTTTCATAGTACATGGCTTGATACTTTCTGGACAGCCTTCTAATTTGCAGCCTGTTAATGAGGCTGATTTCATGGCCGACCACAGTCTACTGAGTCAGAATATTTTAGGATGGAAACTGGTATTAGCTATTTCTAATATGTTCCAGGGGTGGTTTTTATATACATTGGTGACTGAGACACTCTAAGGCTTGGCATCTCTCAAAGGGTTAAGGACATTATCCCTTCTCTGGAAAACTTGCAGAAGCCAGAACTTCACCAAACTATGCTGATTCGAATCTTGGTAGTTTGCTTGTCAGAGATTAGAGAAAAGGGATACATATGTTAGAATCTAAATGATGATAGAAAGAATATTACCAGTCACAATTTACTCTATTGTGTCTAAAATCCCTGATTCATTCTCCCTTGACAGGAAGCAAATCTCAGTTATCACTGCTGAGTCATCACCTGTGGAATTATATTTTACTAATTATGAAGACTCTTCTTGAAGTTATCAGTAATTACAGACTTTATAGGTTTACAATCTATCAAATTCATGTACTGATTGCCTGGTAAGCGAAGTATTTGCTTTCATGTTCACAGGTAGTAGATAGAACCTTGGCAACTTTACCTTAATGTTTGACACACTTGCCCATTCTCACACACATGGCCAACCTTATACATTTCTGTCTTCATCCTTCATGCTTTCTGTAACATCAGTTTTTAGTATCCTAAGCCCTAGTTTAATCATTAACTTTTGCTCCTTAAAGCAAGACATTAGCATGTATCTCTAGAACTTAGTTTTAAGTACTAGTGGGAAGATATATTTGTTACTTGCTATTCAGATTTCCCTAAGGTGAGATTTCCCCTGACCAGTTCCAGCATCTCTCCTTCCTGGGAGAGAAGGAGAGGTTGGGGACATATAAGGACGTACCTATGTGATCGACAAGATGTGGAAAAAGAAATTGACCCTGCATCGCTCAGCCCCCTTGCCTTTCTTGCTTTTGTGAACCTCCCAGCCTGGAGTGAGTGTGCATTCTGGTTTGCTCCTCTAACCCATACATTTATGAAACAATAACAAACCGGTGGGAAAGTCTGTGGCTGTTTTAAGCTGTCTGTAGTTGAATGGGTAAGCCTAATTCTGAGGGCCAGTGTCAGGTAGGGAGTTTATTGTTGCCTCATACTGCAATACATCATTTACTAGCATTATGTTCGTATTTTGATATCCACTTGCTTGAATGTCTTTTGTCTATCTTTAAATTGTTTTCAGACTCAGAAGGAAAAGAAATGTAACATTTATTACATTCCTGCAAACCCCAAAGCTATTATATAATTTAAGAAAATCTATGTCTAATTTGTAACATATGGCCACTCTTCATGGGCTTCCGTCATATTCCTCTTTATCAGCCTTCGAAGGAGAATCTATATTTATTTTTAAGAAAAGCTATGGGGGGGTCTGCCAGTAGTAGCCAACATATTTCAGAATTAAGGGCATATAACAAATTGGAAGGTGAAATGAGGCAGCAACATGACATGATTTTTAAAATCTTAGTCTAGTGTTACTGGTAATAATTGTTAAGGGACAGTTCCCATTCCCCAGTTCTTCCTTTTCTCTGTGAGGGAGAGAGGTTCCATTAGAGTAAAATCCTTATTTATTTATTTATTTATTTATTTATTCATCCATTCATTCATTTTGATCAGAGGCTAAAGTTGTGAGTGAGAACCTAAGATCCTGCCTTTGGGACTTGCCTACCTTGGAGAACTTGTGCACTGGCTGTCCGCAGATCAGGGGTGCTTCGGAGCAGTATCCTGCGCTTTGCCAGAGCATCTTGTGTCTGTGGAAATAATTCTGCTTAAGGTTGGGTACAGTGATATGAAGCTCACTATTTCCACCAGCCTGAGCCATATTTTTCAAAAAGGTTTTGTCAGTAATTTAGGACATGTTTTAGTCTCATTTTCTTGACTGCTGTACCTATGGGCTGTTTTTAAATCATCTAGGGTAGAAGGGGGAGTCGTTTATTTGGTGCCCTCAGAATTCAACAATAACTTCTCTTTTTCATTTCTATAGCATCAGCACCTACAATAGTGCTTTTTGCATTTTAGGCACTCAGTGAATATTTGCTGCATTTGTGCAAATAATTGTAATTTATAATTTTCATACTTTACCTAAGATAGTAACAGTGATAAACCTTCAGTTTTTGAGAGAAATACTCAAAAAGATATGAGGAACTTAAGTTCTGCTTGAGATATTTATATAAACCCTGGGATTAAAAGCCTTCTCAGTTTCCTTCCATCTCTAAAATTCTATAAAAATTTTTAATTTGATTGATTCAATCTTAGAATAAACAACATTCAAAGCAAAAATTTAAATGAGTTTTGCTTCCTTGTAAAATCTTAAAACACAATGTTCCTCTATCAAAACGGCTAAACTAAACAATAGTGACCACATCAAATACTAATGGTAACTCAGAGAAACCAGATTACTCTACATTGCTGGTAAGAATGTAAAATGGTTCAACCTATCTGGAAAAAAATCTGTTTTTTTTTTCTTAAAAACGAAACATGCAAGGGATATATAACCCAGCAATTGCTCTCCAGAGCATTTTTCATGGAGAAATAAAAACTGCTATTCAAACAGGAGTGTTCATAACTGCTTTGCTCATCACAGGCAAAAACCATAGCAACCCAGACGTCTTTCAATGGTTAAACACGCTGGTACATCCACACCATGGAGTACTACTCAGCAATACAAGGAACTATTGCTACAATCAGTAACTACATACTATTAGTTGAAAAGGCCCATCCTAAAATGTTGTGTAATGTGTTATTCCATTTATAAAACATTCCTAAAATGACAATGCTATAGAAATAAAGAGCAGAATAGTACTTGCCACGGGCTAAGGACAAGGCAGAAGAGGAACACAGATGTAGATAAAAAAGAATCATAAGAAAGATCCTTGTGGCATTGGAATTGTTCTTTATCTTGACTGCTGTGTGGACACAGGCAGGCATAAGTAGTAAGATCACACAAAGGCAAATACACAAGGCAAAAAAGTTCTGTACTGCAGTGGGTGTGCCACAGAGAGACTTTTTAGAACGGGAGCTGGAGTGTGCTGAGCAGGGACCCCATGTGCAGCTGTCTTGCCAGCAAAGGGACGAGACTGAAAGCGCAGTTTGCACCCACTGAATACCACTGGACAGATCAGAAAGTTGAACAGCAAAGGGATTTTGGGCACCATCCCAGCAGGGCTAGAAGCAGGGGCTATGCAAAGTGGAGAGCTTGGGACTGTGTCTCCTGCCAGGGCAGAGGGCTGGGAATTAGTCGGGCAAGAGTTGAGCACCTGAGATGTTTTACAGACAGGCAGAATCCCTTTCCCCAGCAGAGTTCAAACCTCTGCGAAAGGAAGGATGTACCCAGCCCCCACCTCCTACAGGATTGCAAGCACCACATCCAATGCGAGAAGCTCTGCAGAACAGGCAGAACAGGCTCAAGAACGCCTTGCAGGGTGCCCATCCACAAGAAAAAGACAGGAAGAGAAAGGCCAAAAGGTCCTACCCTGTACCTCTCTCAGGGAGACAAAACACGCTGGTTCCTAAGGCCCTATTCCACTGAGGCCAGCAAGGCAGGGAGATAGAAATCAGTACAGCAAGGGGGAATCAGGGCCCCACCCTGCTTCAGCTCTCACACAGAGCTGCCAACAGCACCAGGAAGAAAAGAGCTGACCCTCTTACAAGACTGGCCCGTCCCTTGAAACAGCTAGTTCATCAGAAACTATACATTATTGGAGATAGGCTGGGACAGACCAAGAGGGGTGGTGCCAGGGCAGGGGAACACACCCACAATTTTCCCAGAAGTCTAAACAGCGCTTACCAGAGAAGACCCAGGGGTGCCTCCCTTCTGATCGCAATAGAAACCCCCTCTCTAGGCAGGTGAAGATGGCACACGATGTGCTGCCAGAAGCTAGATGACCCAGCTCTCGACCTTGAGCTGATTAAAAAAAAAAAACAACAGAGGCAGATCCAGAAAGAGAAGACAGAAGAAAACACCAAACTCTGCTGAGATGATTACCATCTCTTTCTTCAGAATTTGCATTATTTATTTTTTGTATAGCCTTTTAACATTTCTTCTTTTTCTTCAACTGTATTCTAATGTACTATTTTTAACTTTTATTTTTATTCTTCCTTATATTTTTATATTTTATTTTTATTTCAAATCTTACATTGTACCCTTTGCATGTCTTATGCCATTCTGCCTTCTGCCCATTCTTATGTTCATTTTAAATTTTATTTTCCCCCTTTCTATGCCTTGTTCCTATTCCTTACTCTTACTATTTCTCCTCCCTCTGTCCTCTCAAAATCATTTTTCTTTCCCTGAGTCAGCTCACATTAATTTTCTCTTTCTTATAATATTCTTATTTTCTTCCACCTTTATTAACTGTTGCTTGTTTGGCATGGATGTTGCAGTTATTGCTGTTTTTCTTCCATTTTATTTCTACTTGTTTACTATTTTTTATTTCAAACCTCATAGAGTACTATACCCCTGTCTTCCTCTTACTCTTGCTTATTGGAGTTTGGAAATTAATTTTTTCCCTTTCTCAGTCTGGATTTTATTCCTTATCTTATTATTTCTCCTCCCTCTGTCCTCTCAAAATCATTTTTCTTTACTGTAGATATCTTATAGTCCCCTTTCTCTTTCTTACAATATTCTTATTCTCATTCCACCTTTGTTAATCTTTGCTCATTTGCTGTTGATATCACTGATGTAATAAGGGGGCATTCTCGCTGGCATGAGTTTTTTTTCTGGGTAGTTTTGCTTTGCTCTGCCAGCACCTGTACAACAGCACACAAGACGTGGTGGGGTGTGACTTAACCAGCCAGCCAGAGGGGAGAACCCACCAACAAATGAGACATCAATATTCAAAGGGTGAGTATTATAAGAGAGCCCACATAAACTGAATAAAGGATATCCCTAGAGCATTAAGAGCAGGAGATCAAAGAGACTGCACCACTGAGTCCCAATAAACTCCTGCCATAGAAGGTCACCCCATGAAGACAGGTAGTCCAAGCAGAGCAATCTGAGATGCAGAAACAAACAAGAAGAGTCACCTAAAATGGGGAGGCAAAGAACACCCAATTGAAAGGAAGGAGGAATCCCCAGAAAAAGAGCTAAATGAAGTTGAGGGAAGCAATCTACCAGACATATAGCTCAAAATAACGTTCATAAGGATGCTCCAGTGACTCACTGAGAACCACAGGGAACACAGTGGGAACTACAGGAGCATAAAAAGGGACATAGACTATGAATAAGAATCAGGAGGAAATGAAGAATTCAATACCTGAAATAAAGAATACACTAGAAGGGATTAAAAGCAGGCTAGATAAAACAGAGGATCGAATCTGTGAGTTGGAGGACAAGCTAGAAAGAGACACCCAGACAAAGAAACACAAGGAAAAAAGACCCAAGAAGAGCAAAGATAGTTTAAGGGAGCTTCAGGACAACATAAAACGTGATGATATTTGTATCATAGGGATTCCGAAAGGAGAAGAAGAGGAGCAAGGGATAGAAAACCTGTTCGAAAAAGCTATGACAGAAAACATCCCTAACTCGGTGAGGGAAAAGTCATGCAAGCTCCAGAAGCACAGGGGTCCCAATCAAGATGAATCAAAAGAGGCCCATTCCAAGACACAACATAATTAAAAATGGCAAAATGTAAAGACAAAGAGAGATTCTTCAAGGCAGCAAGGAAGGAATAGCTAGTAATAAATAAAGAAGCTCCAAAAACTATCAGCTAATTTCTCAACAGAAACACAGGGGGCAAAAAGGAAAAAAAAATGGAACAACTGTAATAGAATAAACAATTTTTTAAAACTTAAAAAAAAAAAGATTTTCCCAAGTAAGTTGTTCAATCAATATAAATGTTTTATTTTGATGGATACTGGCAATGTTTTGACTAGCTAGTCATTCAGCACCGAACATTACTTAAGGGAACATATCTCTTCTACTTGCGCTCTTTATAATTACTTAAGAAAATACAGGATGATGAACTGCATTCTGGTATAATAAGTGTGTTCTTTCCACTCGGAGGAAAACAACAAGAATTTCAGCATCATAACTCAATAGTTTATTTTAAAATGCTTACCTTTAATTGTTATTCTTTGCAAGATTACATGTTTAAACTTACTGTTTTCTTTAAATCTTGTATTTGGAGTTTCAGCTTTTCTTATGAAAACTTACAAATTTATATTTTAATCAAATTTAATTTTAAATTATAAGTGCTCCAAAAAGCTAAGAAATTTGTGTATGGTACACTATTTCCACTATTATTCTGTTGTCAGATATATTTATTAACTTTAAATGTCAATTTAAAATATTTTGTACAGATAATACCCAATTCTGGTAAAATTACAGGGGAATTCACTGCTTCAAAGATTCTTCTGGAAAATAATTAGCATATATTGACAAATGGCTCTGCACATACTCATACTCTTGAACTGAGTCCTTACCCTTCTGATAATTTTGATAAAAATTAGTCACAGTGTAAAAATAAATTTTTAAGAAAAAATATTTAATAGCATGGGAAAATATAGACTATATGTTACTGAATGAAATAAAAGTTTGTAAAAATATTATATTTGTACATGGCACTGTAGCTAGTTTTTTGCATTTTTAGTTAGTTTCCTTTAAAGCTTGAACTAAATGTTCTGTAACTGAATTTTAGTGCACAGAATCGAGTCTAGCAGTCAGCTAAAATAAGAAGATTTAGCCAGAGAATGGAAAAACTAATCAGGATCTCTGACTCTAGATAATTTCAATTGTTTAACATTATTTTCTTAATCTTTATAAATTGATTTCCAGAATATAAAGTGTTATTTCATATATCCATACCAATATATTGCAACAAGAACTATTAATATGCATTGACTTCTTGATTGATAGAATCCCAGTTGAATTACATCCAATGAATTGGCCAACCATACAAAAATATTCCAGATAATAGTTACATATATTTCCTTCTTTTTTACTGGCTTTTAATACCCTTTCAATGGTTTTAAAGGGAATATTATGTTTTGTTTTATTAATGTGAATAAATATAAGCCTAAACATAACTATCACATGAATTTTTCAGTCATTATCATTATAATTTAGAAAAATATGCAGCACTTATACCTGTAAAATGCTTTTTTAACTATTCTCCACATGCTACACTGTTGGGGGAGCTGAGTTTGCAGAGCCCGCCTCCCTTCCTCCAACCATGAACTCCCAGTATCCTAGAGAGGGAATTTATTAGGTTTACTTTAGTGTAATGAAGTGATTTCGGAAACAATCACAATCCTTATATGATGTCAAAACTTCAAACATTTCTATGATCCCCTTAACTCCAAGGTCCAATTGTGTGATTCTTTCCTCATGGATGCAGGTTATGCCTAGCAAAAGGTAAGCTACCCCTGCACGTGGGAGCCTCATCACACCTTCCTGGCACGGGCATTCTGAACCCAGTTAGAGGCTCTAAGGGCAACTTAATGCCATCGTCAGACGGACAACTAACAGGCAGAATCTCCATTTCCTCAAGAAGGAAGCCACAGCAACTCTAAAAGTAACAAAATTGCACAAGGTACAATGCACAAGGTATCATAAAATTTGTTCAAAAAGTTCCTGAAATTTATGTAAGATTGTGAAAATAATATTAAACAATTGAAATAATCTGGAGCCAGAGATCCAGACTAGTTTCCCATTCTAGAAGCCAGTCCCATTACTTCCGCTGATTTCTGGGGTAATTCCCTACACCATCTTCCAACCCCTGTCTCAATTCGTACCCACTGCAGTGTTTTGATGTAACATTCCCCCAAAATGTGCAAGAGCCTCAAGATAAAATCATCTGTGTACACACCATAATGTATGTCATAGCTCTATTGTTATGCCTGTATTCTGTTGCTAGTGTTTCTTCAAAGTAGAAACCAGAGTAAAATGATAAAGTCTACCTCATGGAAAGATATGCTTTCACTATATTCAGACATGTTTGCCAAACTCTGCTTCAACCATCTTCTTTGTGCTACACTCTACCTCTGCCCCAGAAGACTTTGTGAACTGAACTGCAGTGGGGAGTAGGGGTGAGGTATGCAACGGTCCTTACATTTTACATTCCACTAGTTTGAGGAATCTCTACCTACAAGTGCCAAAAGCTGTCACTTTGATGCTTGAGTGTCAAGAAAAACTAAAAAGCTATACAGGGACACATGAAACTAGAGGCAGGGATTACATAGATTTCGAATTCAGATTTCTACTCCCAGTCCAAAAGACAGACTGGTGGCAGAGGTCCAGAATCACTGGCTTCGAGCCCAGAGCTGAGCTTAGTTAAGGGGTCCAACAGTGACCTTGAACACAGATCTAAAACCATGTGGGCTTGGGAATGGGAAAACAAGAAATCTCATCAAGGTCTTATTTTTTCACCAACCCCCAGCAGCACAGTTTGAACCTCTCTCGTCTTCCATTAGTGGCAAAACGCAAGGAGATGTGATCGCTACACGGTTTCCTTCGAGGAGGCTATCAGAGAAATAAGATTACTTTGTACATCAATTTTGGAAAGTGAAACTGTGCCATTGTCCAACATCAGTTGTAAAAATTAAAAATAACTCAATAAAACGAAAATGCTAGAAATACAAAACCCTTCTATGAAGTTTTATGCCTGCCATGCTAAAAATTATACATTAATCCAATTTGCAGAGTCGGTAATCTGATAAAAACAAAGCTCATACTTAGATACAAACTAAATCCTCCCTCTGCCAGAAAGCAACTACAATTTAAAATGTTTTTTCACTGAAATGTGTCTATTTCAGGTCTTGTAACCACTAATGTGCTTAAATCATAAAATGCAAAAAGCCTAAAATTTTGTGTAAGATAACCTTTCCTCAGCATTCAAAATGCTCTGCCATGTGATTCTCTCCTTAGTTTAAATATCAAACTTTGGTTTACATCAAAAGCAGTCTGAATGTTGAAATTGCTGTATGGTAAGCTTGGGAAAATATCAGAACAGACGGGGTGATGGGGGGAGTGCAGGGAGGGGTGCCCTTCTAGCCGGCTTCAATTATGTTTCCCGAGTTGAGTTTCATTAACTTTATAATTCAGTGTGCCAAGACCACACAAGGCGTCCTTCCCCCACTCCACTCCTAACTGTTACTTTCATCTTTCTCACCTAGATGCAATAAATAACCAAATTCATTAAGTGATGGTTCATGCAGATCATTATGTTAACTACTAATTAACCAATTTAATGCTCACAAAAGCCCCATGAGGTAGGTGCTATTGTCATCTGCCCTTTAAAGATAAGCAAACTGATACACCTAGGTTTCTAGCAGCGTTATTAACAATAGCCTAGAGGTAGAAGCAACCTGAGTCTATTGAAAGATGAGTGAGTAAACAAAAAATGTGGTATATACAGTCAATAGGATATTATTCAACTTAAAGAGAAAGGAAATCCTGCCCTGGCTGGTGTGGCTCAGTGGAATGAGAGCTGGCCTGCGAACCAAAAGGTTGCTGGTTTGATTCCCGGTCAAAGCACACGCCTGGGTTGCAGGCCAGGTTCCCAGTTGAGGGCATGCAAGAGAGAACTGATCTCTCTCATACATCACTCTTTCTCTCCCTCTTCCCCCCACCTTTCCCCTCTCTCTAAAAATAAAAAAATAAAATCCCCCCCAAAAGAGGAAGGGAATTTTGATTTTCCCCATGGTACAATATGGCTGAACCTCAATATATTATAGTAAGTGAGATAAGCCAGGCACAAAAAGATAAATTCTGTGTGATTTTGCTTAGATGAGGCAACTAGAATAATGAAATCATAGGGTCAGAAAGTACAGGGGTAGTTGCCAGGGGCTGAGGAAAGGGGAAGAGAGGAGTTGTTTAGAAATAAGAGTTTTGGTGTTGCAAAATGAAGAGTTTGGAGACTGGTTTGTACAACAATGTGAAGGAATTTAGCATTACTGCACTGTACAGTAGAGAATGTTTAGAATGGTAATTTCATGTGATGTACATTTTACTACAATTTAAAAACATTTTTAAAAGATAAACAATGGAGACACAGGTTAAATAACATCGTCACTCACAAGTTTTGTGGGGTTTTTCACCTAAAATTAAAAAGCTGAAATAACAGGCATTAAGCACTTATTTGAAATTAAAAAATTGCAATTGGGGAGCATAGCTTCAGACAGAAACCACTATTTGCATCATGTCTGCCATAGAGCAATGTTAAACACATGTCTGAATGTATAGGTGAATAAATGATGAATTAATTAATAAATTAATACATATTCAGCACGAGTCCCAGTACTGTAGCTGCCAAGAAAACCACGTCTTCCTGCTTGAGGATGGATCCCTAATCACATAGGCTGGTCTCTAGATTGCAGGTGAAAGTGGGTAAGTCTGAATAATCCTTTTATAGTGTCCATCTCATTAAGGAGGCAGAAAATTTGCTAGACAGTAAAGAATTAATTCAACAAAAAAGTTAAAGGAATATATTATAGGGAGAAGATGATTCAAAGCCACGCTCAAGGGCTAGTCAACAGAAAAAGCATTAGTTTGACATAGACTATAAAAGGAAAACCTCTATTCTCTCCCATTGCAGAAGCACAATACATTTGAGATTGTGCAGAGGCTACACCTAGATTCTCTGCAATAAAACAAAGGACATCCCTTATTTCAAAACAATGTCAAATCTTTGAAAACTCTGAGGACCATTACCAATCTCAAAAAAAAAAAAAAAAAAAGATGTGCATTAGCAACTGACAGCTTCTCACTGAGAATTCAAAGACAGCAAAACGAAGAATGCGGTGGCCAATCAGGAGGTGAGACAGGTTTCTAGACCGCGTGTACCAGATGTGGGGTAAAGTTTACCGTCAGTTGGTCAAACTCAAAAAGTTCTATCAGTTGGTCCTGATGCTTGACTCACACAGGGGACCCAACACAAGAGAAATGGAGGACGCACTTCTCATGACTTTAAAGTCCTCGTTGGGAAAACCAGAGGACATGAAAACAAATGAGGCATTTTTCTTCTCTTTGGTTGAAGGTCATAAATTTTAGAGAAAAAAAAAGTCATAATGAGGTTGGGAAGTAACTTGGGTCAGACCACAGAACGATGAATTCCAGAAGATTTGGAATTTACCCAATAAGCAATTAGGAACCATTGATTTTTTTTTTTCTTGCAGAAGGAAGTACATTTGCATTCTAACTCACAAATTAAACTCAGATAAATTGAATTTATGGAATTAATTAAGTGTGACATAAATACCTCTAGAATCTACTAAAACAAAATCATTTTATAAGACTTGAAAGACAAAGTACTAAATCTTGGTAGTAATAACCCAGCTAGGCTTTATTGGACCTAGAAATCATTGACCAAGTATTTGTAGTCCTCTATACATCACTTTTTCATTCTTATTTGTTTTCATCTGAAATGCCTTAGGGTGCTTATGATAGTGAACGCACATCAAGTCACTTGGGTCTCGCAGGTATGTAAGAACAGGTCCCATCCCGTCTATAGAGCTACATCCTAACCTGCAGTCCATTGTTCCTACTAATAAGGATAATAAAATAGCAATAATAATATTATAATAATGACGCAAGCACATACACCTCTATATATTCAATTATATTCCCCAAATTATTAGATATGTTTTTTTAGGTTTGGGGGGTATATTTGGGGTCATGTCAATTAAAACATACATTTATACCAGACATAAATTTTCCTGAGGAGGGACTCAAGGAAGTAGCAAGGTATAACAAAATATTTATGTGTGTACCAACTGGCAAGGATATAGCATATTTTATTTTTAAAATCCTCACCTGAAGACATGCTTATTTACCTTAGAGAGAGAGGAAGAGTCCCCATGACCAGGGACCAAACCCGTGACCTTTCAGTTTACAGAACAACTCTCCGACCAGCCAGAGCAGATATGCCATATTTAAAAAAAATACTCTGAACATAAACAAATATGAGTTCATATTTAGAGCTGAACTCAATAGCAACCACTCTTAAATGCCAGCATGAAAGTTAATTGAACTGCTTCTTATTTGTACACTGTATATAGCCCGCTCCAAGATTGTGAGAGCAGGATTATTTTAACAGCATTTAATGACTCTCCAAAGCAACACTAGTAAGATCAGAATGTATGCATATTCAACATGCTGTTTTCAAACGGGTTACTAATTATGAGGATCCTTAGATTCTCGTATGGCCCATTGATACCAAGGAATGAGAAAGCCCAGGACTGTGGTGTTAAATAAACTGTTTGACCTCAGTATTCCTGACCCAACTGTTGTCATGTGTGTGTGTATATATCACTTGCTATATTGCTGATACTATTTTAATGTAGAGGATGATACATTGATAGATGATAGAAACAGACAGACATACATTCATTTTATCACCATGTACAGCAAACACAGTCTTCAGAACATGCCGTAAACTAGGTCCTTACTACTCATGTTTTACAGAAGAGGAAACAGAGACACAGAGACATGAATTAACACGGCCAACATTGCACAAGGAAACAATGACTAGGTTAAGATTTAAACCTACATAGCCTGGCTCCAGAGTCCATTCTCAGCCACCAAGCATCCATTCCAACTCTATAAAGTGTTAATTCATTTCATCTCTGTGCTTGTGTAGCATCCTACACATGCCTCTGTAGTGGTGCTTTTCAAGTTATGCTAAAATAATATTATATATGTGTATGTATAATTGTATTTTACTTACACATACTATTTATAGTAATAAAATATTATATTATTGGTATTAATATACAGCATAGTAATGTAATAATATTCTATTATTACTATATAATTTATAGTAAAATAAATTCTCGGTGAGCCCATCTTGGGCAGGAAAGAAAGTTGATCTACATCTCTTTGAACCCATACCCCTGACCCAGTGACTCAACACATGGTAAACACTCAGTGAATACATGCTGATGAAAACCCATCTGAATGCCATGGCCACTCACTACTATTGGGTATTCCTGTTGTCTCCACTGGCATTGGATTCTTTATGGTAGCTGACTTTTACCTTGAACTTCTCTGGATGTTGATCAGGGAACTTCTTACAGATCACCACCCCTGGAACAAAAGTAATAACGATGTAGCATCTGCCGCTATCAAAAAATAACAATAACCTTAACAAAGACAGGGGTTAACATGTATTGAGCATCAAGTAAGATTTCAGCCTCCGTTACCCTGGGCCGACATAGTGTCTGGGCTCTATGCAATACAGAAAGGATTGATTCTCTTGAAGTCTGCATGGGCCATGCAACAGACCACAGAGGATCTAACATGGACCACTTATTTAGTAAAAAATTAACCAAGAAATCTAAGCAAAAACTGTAGTTTCTTGTTCTGTGAGAGAATCTACAACTTCATTTTTATGAAGCCATTTTTTTCTTCCACATCATAGAATATCAGCTCCAGCCAAAGAATTCATTAAATTGAATGCAAAATCCTACTGCTTCAGATTTTAGTTAACATTTCAACCCTTGGAATGCAATTACAGGCAGTAACAGTGAGTCACAATTTATCTCAGTATAATGACTTCTGGCTCTTATATATATATATATATAAAATCTATTAAAGAATGAGAGCAGGAGCTTTCTTCTTCACAATTAATATTTACTAAGTCTCCAGGGCTGAAATTACCTCAGTCTTTTTCTTCAAGTCTACAATCACAGCTGCAGGGGTTTTTTTTCCCATTACTATAGCAACCACAGGAATGCAAGCATTGTGTTTCCTTCTCTGTCCAAAACATATAAAAGGGGCCAAAGTAGCAACAACCACCAGGAGACAGATAAATACCCTAAAAATGGTCATAATTAAGAATTTACATTTATGGGAGTATTTTGAAAGCACATCTGACTTCAGAGTACTTAGACCATTCAACTATGACAAAATACATGTTCATTCAAGTTTATTAAATCAAGATTCATTAGTTTCATTTACAGAGACTTTCCACAAAGAAATCCTAAATTTACCAGTTTTGTCTTTTTGTCTAAACAAATGATAGGAAAAAAATCTCCCCCATTAAGGTTATAAAGAACTTCCCAAATTACATAAACTATGTCTTATTTATTCCCAAAAGGAAGCTAAAAAGGACCAAAATATAAGAAGTTAATGATTTGATCCCCAATTTTGTTGTTTATACTTCAAAATCATAGTAATAGTAAGGACATTCCTTCATGCTTGCCGCTGTATCTTCAAGTTCATTACTAAGAAACATGAGCACGGCATTTTAAGAACTCAGTGGAACTTTGAAACATCTGACTCCCATCCTGTGTATCTCTGGTTAGGTGACTTTAGAAGTTCTCGGCAAAATTTTTCCATAATAGAATGAATTTGAAGGTGAAAGTCCTGTAGTGTAAACAACCGCCTTCCTTATAAACACCGTGACTTCAGGCTTTGGACCCAGGCATGTCTGCAGGGTTGGAGGTATATGTATTTAGAGAGAAGGAAAGGGGAGGATTTGAAATATCTTCCTTCATCATCTCTTCTGACCCCCCTTTTATTCAGAAAAAAACTACAATGAGAGATGATAGATAGATAGATAGATAGATAGATAGATAGATAGATAGATGATAGATAGATAGATAAATAGATATCCCAGTTCTCCCAAAGGTTTCTATCACTTAGTAATTTTTTTGCTTTTGAATTTCTAAGGAAGACAGCTACCCTAATTATGTTCTAAAGAAACATGTATTACAAATGTGTCCCATCCCTGCCAGTCTGTGTAGGGCTCTTCCGTGGGAGACAGACTCCTATGCCAACACGTAGGATTCCCTGCTCTGTCACAGGTACATGGACAAAGCAGAGCGGAAACACATAAGATGGGTCCCAGGTTTCCTGCAGCAGCTGCACGGAAGGGAGATGGTTTTCTGTGGAATATTGAGCACGCTGTAATCAGGAAGGCACAATCTCAGGAACAGGCAACAACGTGGATGGAGTGAGCTCGAGGATGAAGGCGGAAAGTGGGCACAGGGCTGTGTTGCAAAGGGACCTGGAGGCTGTCCCAGAGCGTCTCAGACTTGATCCTGTGAGGACAGGAGAACTAGCTTTAAGCCGATCAGTGACAATTTTAAAGGGGTGGCTGGGGAGGTGGATTGAAGTGAGGAGAGACTGTAAAACAAGAAGTCTGTCACAGTACACTAAACAAGAAGTTAAATAGGGAAGTTATGGTAAAATAGTCAGGATTGATTAGAAAGATATTTAGGAGGGCTATTTCATGGAACTTAATAACCTTGGCTACATCCAGGAGTCAGAAAAATAGACTAGTTGAAGAAAACTGTGATAACTTCTTTCCTTTTTATTAAGATATAATTGACATATAACTTTATTTGTTTCAGGTGTATAGCATAATAACTTGATATTTGTATATATTGCAAAATAACCACCCAAAGAAGTCTAGTTAATATCCAACACAGTGCATCGTTACAAGTTTTCTTTTTCTTATGATGAGAATTTTAACATCTACTCTTGTAGCAACTTCCAAATATACAATGCAGTATTGTTAACTGTAGTCAGCACACTGTCCATGGCACCCCAATGACTCCTTCATTTTGTGACTGGAAGTTTGTACCCTTGGTTGGTCTTCACTCACGGTGACTTCTGATTGGAGAAACACAAGGGGCAGAAACTGCGAGTCGTATATACATTTCTAGATTGGTCCATGAAATCACACATCTGTATGCCTATGTTGACTTCCCTGCACTGTCTATGCTCCATCTTTGCCCCCCAGTTCACCATTATGACAGTTAAAAACAAAATCCCCTTAACATCTTGTTTAAATGACATCTCAACAGGAAGTGGAAAACATTTGCCAAACTAGTCCATGTAAAAATACCATAAAAAAAAAAAGAATTGATCTCTTGGGTTCTTAAATAAACCAAGAATTTCAAATATTTTATAATCATTTTTTCTTAATCTTTGACCTCCATCCCATGTCAGAGAGAAGAAAAAAATGCTTTAAAAATGTAACAATCCAACAAACATAGTTTTCAATATTAAGGAAAAATAGTTTCTCATAGTCATAAATTGTAGGGGAAAAAATCTAGCTAAATTTCTTCTTAATAAATTCATTTTAAAATCTAGCTCCTTAAGGAATAACTGTAGCTTTGAAAAATGTTACATAACCATGCAACATTACTATAGACCAGCTGTTTTCAGCTCGTGTGCCAAAGAATCTGTAAAACATGTGATACCTGACTATCGAGTAAAGGGCATTGGCCTTTTTTCTCTTGGATTGTCAAATAAAATAATGACAACAGCCATCTGATGTGAATGAATCAAAAATATACCTATTTTTTGTCAGATGAGCAAAATATATATTTTTTGGTGTGACACAGAATTTTCATGAGTACTTTCTGTATGCCATGAGATAGGGAAGGTTGAAAATCGCTGCCATAGAACATTCTAACTTGCCAGCAGGACCAGATAAAACAAAACTTTAATCATATCATCTCATTACCAGTAAAAACTAAGAAATAAAATGGCATAGTAGAAAGTATGTGTTGCATCCTCTTCCTTACCTTTTTCACTCAATAGTATGTTTGTCACATTAGTTTCACTGTATGTCATTTAGTTCCTTTGCTCCTGACTGCTGCATTGTAACAGGTTGTGTCACATTTTTTCGGTAGTTTGCTTGCATTAGCCATATAGGCTGCCTTCGTCTCCCCGCTACACAAACAATGCTGTAAGGAATGCTTTGATTTTGCTATGTGCCGTAAGATTGCTTGCCAGAATGACTGCTCTGGTCTACATGTCACTGGCAGTGCAAAAAACTGTGTCTTCCCACACTTCTGCCAACACTTGGTAATAACCCTGCTCCTTAATCTTTGCAATTCTGACTGAAGTGAAGTGATTATTATTGATATGTTAATTTGTATCTCTTGTATTACTAGTGAGTTTGAACATCTCTCCATACGCTAGAGAGTCGTTCATAGTTCACCTTCTGTGAATTGCCTGGTAGTGCTAGTTGCCTATTTTGCTATTGTACTTCCTATTTCATATATTCCTTGTATAAACTAAAGTCACACAGCACATAAGATATTCACATGGATAACTGAGTTTTTTAAGTATTTGACTATGTATACAAAGCAACTGCCTACATATAGGTTTACAAAAGTAGTTTTTTTTATTTCTAATTTAACCTAACAATTATATTGCATTACGTATCAGAAACTACTTTAAAATATTTCATTGCCTGAAAATTTTCACTATGTGAAAAACGCCACTGAAATGAAAACCAACATGCAGAATGACTGGGAATTTCCAAAATTTCTACAATAGGAGAACGGTTAAGTAAATTCCAGTTGAGGGATATGGGAGGTTATACTGTTGCCAATGAAATTATGGTTACAAAGTTGGTATCATAATTCATTCCAGAAATATTTATTGACTGCTCATGAAGTACCAAGCACCAGCACATCAGGTGCAAGGAATAGAGATGCCATTACATTTCAGGCTCCACGCAAAGAGCTCATCATCGAGTTGAGGGAAGAACACATGTGAATAGTTATTAAAGATTATTTGCAAACTGCATGATATGCTTCCACTCATGTGCTGTGAGAGTTCCAATGACAAGAAACCTCTGCCAGGTGAAAGGAAAGTGCTTTGAAGAGGAGTCTGAAGGTTCAGCTGAGTTGTAAGGGATAAACATTTTCCAGTGTCCCAGTGGGGGAGGCAGACTGCCCTCTGGGAACACATGCTTCATATGCTAACACACTGAAGTGGGAAGGAGCACAGTCCCTTTGCTGACTTCCCATTGTTATTTATTATTCCTATCCTGGACAGGCGTCCAAGCCTGGGTGGGGGAGATTGAGGCTGGGGAGATATGCAGGAGGCATGTGATGAAAAAATTCTACGCCCTTCTTTGGAGGCCTCCAGATGTTGGCTTCTAAGTGCCAAGACCAGGCACTGGCCTGGGAGCTGGGGACGTGGTGGTAAAGGAGACAGATAAGTCTCCCTTGAAGGGTGTGAAGAGCTGACAATCCTCTCTCATGTTTTCAATGCTTTGTCTAGGTGCAGTGTGAAATAAAGAACAGGAATTGAATCATACAGACTAGGGATATAGATATTGCAATAATCCAGGCCTGAACTAACACACAAAACATATTTGTGTGTCCATGGAAGGGAAACGTGCAGATACAGAGTCGTGATGACTAGCACGGTCATCTTTTGAAGAGCACTTCACAGTATAAAAACACTGAAGTGCATGGTCTAACCAACTCTTACACTCATCTTTGAGAATAATACTACCATTGCTTCATTTTAGATCATGCCCAAGGAAAACAGCGAGGGAATGGAAGAAGGGGGATGCTGCCTCAATTCCCTGCTCATTCATCTATTCACCAAACATTTAATGAATAACCTGTATGCGTCATATACCATTCTAGGAGCTGGGGGTAAAAATTCCAACAAGATAAGGCCTCCTTCCTACAAGAGTTTGTGGTCTAGAGACACCAATAAGTGAGTAGCTGAGTACAATGTGGTGCATTTGGCATTCTGGTTAGGGCTGAGTCAGGACTGCTTGTCCACTCAGAAGTCTACGAAGTACACTGAAGGCTACAAAGCCAAACCAGGAAGGAAAATCCATTGCATGAAGGGATGCAGGGCTGAAATTTACGTGTTCTCTTAGAAGTCACTTAATGTGGCTGTGATGACATTTTTACAGTTTCAAAGGCTAACGGCAGGCAAAGAAAAGTGAATACACGTCAAACACAGAGCAAACACGACATCATGGTGGCCGTTTCATTTCTTTCCATCAACAGAACTCATGGAAACAACACTCGTAGTGATGCACAGGCAAATGTTCGACGTGAATGACACAGCTATGTAGAATTTCCCCCAATGTAAAGACCTAAGGGTTTAATAATCAATGCCAGCAAATAGACTAAAGAGGCAAAGCATAGTCAAATATCAAGAACTAAGGAGACTGGATAGGATAACACTGTTTGCACTAAAGGATAAACATGTCAAATTGGTCTTAATTACTAGTGATGCCTACAGTTTTGCCAGCTGCATTATAATTCAAGGCACTCCTCCAACTTCTTTGCCAAAATACATTTGAGAATTAGTTTTGTTACATATGAGAACATTATGTAAAAAGTACCTATTCTATCTTAAGTTAAAAAAACAAATTCATCTTTCATGTTGCACGAGGACATGCTATTGAAAAGAGTGCTCAAGCACATTAAGGAGGGTGTTTGCCTACTGAAATGAATGGGGCACTTGGGGTTTGGGGAGTGGGCGGTCGGGGTGGTTGGGAGGACTGCCTGGAAGAGCCAACCATTATTTTATCATTAATTGCACAATGTAGGTTTTGTCCTAGTATATTTCCTCTGATAAAAGCCCAAGGGATAATGCCATTTTGTCTTTGATGCGGTTATGGTGAGTTTGGAGAGAACTCTGGATTTGGAGCTGGAAGGCCTGTGTTTTGGTTCACCTCTTCCCAGCCACGTGTCCTAGGACAAGCCTCTTATTAGCTCCGAAATCCACATTCCTCAGGCAAGTTCACCTAAAGTTGTTGTGATGTTTAAGTGAGATAACAGGAGGCAGCATTTGCAAAACAAGAAATGCCACATAAATATCAGTTATTTATTACTCTATGTCTATTTTAAAGGATATTATTAAACTCTAATCAATACCAAAACAGAGTTAAGGTGTTTTTTGTTTAATTCTTTACTAGAAACAGGCTTTATCTGTTTTCATTAGCTCAACACCATAACATTCATTTTGAACCACTTTTTAAAAAAACATTGTATTTATTCATTTTTAGACATTAGGCAAGAAAGGGAAAAAGAGAAGGAGAAAAACATCAATGTGTAGTTACCTCTTGCACAGCCTCAGCTGGAGACCTGACCCACAACCCAGGCATGTGCCCTGACTGGGAATCAAACTGATGACCCTTTGGTTCACAAGATGGTGCTCAATCTACTGAGCCACACCAGCCAGGGCATAAATCACTTATTTAAAAAAGATATATGGTCACAATTGATGGGGTCCAACAGAACACAATCTAGAAATTTTCCTTGTAAACCAAGGAAAGAGTTAACATTTTTCAAATACAATGGGGCAAATTCAGTAATTAAAAAATACATTCCCTGAAAATCTTAATACTCAAAATCCCTACCTAATGAACCATTCCTTGGTCTCTTCTTGCTTTGGTTTAGTAATTTCATCTTCTTCTTAAGAGAGAAGAAACAAAGTTTAAGTGACTGCCTCGAAACTCAAGCTAGTAGCAGTCCTTATACCTCCCGGTTCTGAAACCAGGCCTGCAGGAACTATATCACCAATAAACCTTTCAAGTTGCCACTGACTCAACTAAAATCTTCAGGTCAGCCCCGTTGTGCCATTGTTCCTTTACAGGTTGTGCCTTCTGGAAACACTCCCTTCTTTTAGAATGGATAGAGGCAGTGAACTGAAGCAGGCACATACTTCTCCCTCTACCACTTCTGTACTTTGAGAGATTCAGGTCATGTTTGAAAGGCATCAGTGGGAAACCTTTCCATGAAGAAAAGAATGACAAAGTACTTCTAAGCGTTACAGGTGGAATTTTAGGTGGACACTTCTTCTCATTAGCCAGAGTCTTACGATTGACCAGTTGACCTTTGAGCAGGAGTAACAGTAGTTGCTTTCTTGAGTTCTTCTGTGATGAACCAATTTAGGGAAAAATCAATTTTCTCTGGTTTCTACATCAGTAGTTCCATTTTCATCTCAAAGAGAGTAAAAATAGTAACAACGGTAATAATACCTGACAAACATATAGTACTTACTGTGTGCATACGGTGTCCTATGTGTTTTATATATTGTCCCTGCATATCACCAACACTATCCCAGGGTACAAAGAGGTAGCCAATATTTATCTGACTGTCATCCTTCAGGGAACAAGAATAATCTTTAGGAAACTCTGAAGCAGTTGGTAAGGACCAGCTTCTTGACAGATTTTGATAGTCCTACCCTCGTAGCAAAACTATCATCTAGAAAAATTGACTGACACAATTTTAATACCCTCTTAATCAGCCCTGGGGGATTCGGTAGCGAGAGTCCAGAGACATTCTGAGAAACAAAGTTTTGTCAGGAATATAAGAAAAAAATTTTCTTCTGGATAATCTATAAATGAGAACCTAACTTTCCCCTGCCCTAAATGGATAGAGGCCAACAAAATCCTACCTATCCCAAATGCAGAAAGCCTTTTGTTACAGAAAGATTTTTGCTCAATGTTAGCAGAATCACTCACAGTGGAAAAAAAAAAAAAAAAAACATCTTTCCCCCAAATCGCACTTATTCGTGCCATAGAAAATAGGAAAAGGAATCACGGGAGCCAGTAGAAATGCAGGCACAATAGCGCGATGCTTCCCAGGTGGCAGCTGAGCAACTGCAGACATCAACAAAGCACTCCCTCCTAAGGGTAAGGGTGGGTTCCAGAAAGTGATTAGGGGGACATGGGTCTGTGACATGTCTGGACCAGTACAGATCGTGGAAGAAAAGACTCAAAATTAGGGTGGTGACTGGACAGGGGCTTGTATGAACATGTGCTCCACCCACATTCCAGTGGGTGAGCAGGTTAACACCACACTCTGTAGTGTTTGTTTGTTTGTTTGAATTTGTCTTGACTTAAAAGCTGTATTTGGTTGTCTATAGAAATCTAGCATGAATCCAGTTCATCTTTAATCAGGTTTTTGTTGATGTTATAAATCCACTAGTGTGTGTTCCCTTCATGTCTTATTAAGGAGAAGCATTCCTGAGTCTGCTGTGACCAACCAAAATTGCGGCCACAATTTTGAGGGAACTACATGGGACAGAGCAGGCAACAACACCAGAATTGTGGCCGCCCGTTTGACAGGCCCATATGGAACAGAGCAAGCAGGCAGCCGCTTTGAAAAATGCTTCCCTTGAATCAGCACATCCTTTTTGTTTATATGCTGAGCACAGAGCATGAAGAGGGAGCAGGAGGGATTACTTGTACTCGCTAACCCCTAACCCTTCACTGCGTAAGAAGCAAAAATTACTGCACAAAAGCTAATGCACAATGGCCTGACCTAATTCTGAAGCAGTTTAATTTACTTATAAACTAAATTTGACATAACATCCAATCTCAATAGAATTATAGCTCAATACTTTTTCATTGCACAAGACTGTGTCGAATCTGCAAATAAAGGAATTGTCTTTTGGGTTGGCCAAAAGACAAACTGATAAGAAAGTAAAATAGTTCCCAAATAGTAAGCATAAAGCTTTTTATAATTATTAAAGGCCATGTCAGACATAAAGCTCCAGTGACTTAATTCCATTAAATATCTACTTCATAATGCTAAATGCAGGTGAAACACATTATTGTTGCTGGATAAAACAAGATGAAATGTTAAGCTCTTTAGAGAATTAAAAACAGTGGAGCCAGATTTTCATACTTATAACTCAATATGACTATTTCTATAGAATAAGAATCTGGCTTAAGTTGTATAATCATTTAAAAGGTCCCAGAGTCTCCTTCCTGGCTCTCTTCTCACCTCTCAAATGTCAAAAACACATTTCCTGACACAGCTGAGATGCATGCCAGCTCCCTGTCAGTGGAAAGTAAGAATGAGAACTTTGACACAATGGCCATCAACAACCCTCTGTGGACCGCCACTGTTTGGACCCTGTTCCTCTCGCTGGTGATGAAACATCTTCTTGGTCCAGGGCCGCTACTCCCAGTTCTACATCATATTCAAGCAGTGGTCTCTTTGTGGGACTTTCTGAGATTCCAAATAAGTTGTGAAATGTGCCTGGACTCTTGGCCAGACTTGGTTTGGGAACACAAAACCGTTTCTGAAGATGGTCGGGCACCGAAGTGTTCGAACTCTTCAACTATCACTCCTGTAATTCTGTAATGACAGAAGCCATAGGAGAAAATATGAACCTGGGGGGATATTCCAACACGTAAATGGCAAGACTTAGTGGAAGTTTAAAAATAAAATGACGTATAATGGAAAATTGAACCAGGACAAAAGCAGTATCAGAGATAAGTAAAGTTGTACCATTTTGCTGTGTCCTATTTTTTAATTAAACTCAACATTAATGTACTTACAATAACTAGCATATGGATATTAAATAAATACTTTCTGTTAGCCTTTTTAGTAGTGATTAGGGATCTGGGTATCTATAAACAAGAGTGAAAATATTGATTTAAACATAATATTGATTTTAAATTACCTAGGGTAGAGTAGTAATTACCCCTAGGAGATATTCTTTGGAAAATATTACCGTGTGAGTGGAAACTCCATGGAGAAGAGACCCTGCCTTCTTGTTCTCTGCTTATGTCAGAATAAATGAGAACACTGGCTGCCCGCCCCACTAAAGACACTAAGAGTACACTTACTGAATGAGTGAACACAGGAGAGCAGTCGCTCACATGGAAACTCCCCTGTGGGACATGCCACACACCTGAGCTGATCAAGGGCCCTGCAAAGTCCTGATTTTGGAAAAGAAGCCCACTTTCTTTTTTAACCTATGATTTCTACAACTTATTTCACTCAGAATACTTTCTCTTTTGAGGGGGGATTATTAATATTTTGAGGACTTGATATGCTAAGGAATGTACTTCAGAAACAGAAATTTAGGGAATATCCATTAAGTGCAGTAGACTGACCCAGAACATACAATTTGTATCCTTAAAGATCTTAGAGCCACACAGTAAAGAATGATGTGTGGATAGCTCATTATGATAAAAGGAAGACTGGATGAAAGTTGTTATATTATTATAATAAAGATTTAAAATATATTAAAATATACCTATATATTTTATATATTATACTACTATAAATACTATATCAGTATGAAATATTAGTATAATATATTAATAATTATTATACTTCACTATTGTAATATAAGTATTAATATTATGATTATATAGTAACATATTTTAAATTATATTAAATGTTACTGAGGACTAGAGGCTCTTGTCATAAAACAGATTTACATAATTATACTCAACATAATAGGAGCAAATAATTTTCAAGAATGTACTCTTTGTTTAGTATAATATTTTAATAGAGTAACTATATGAAAATAAAATGAAATTCTCAATTCTATTCTAAATCTCTTGTGTTTTATACAAAATCACCTTGAAACAGATCATTCCAATGAATCTTTAATCATGCAAGAGTCATAGCATCTTATCTTGGCATTTTTAAGGTTAACCAACAATTAGTATGAACTCCCATTCGCAAGATGGCAAAAGAAAAGCCTTAATTATTGTTTTGTTATTCATGTTATACACAATATTATTCTAAAAATAATTCAGGAAAGCTTACAAAAACAAATATATATATTTACATACATATAGTATACATATTGTGTGCATACTGACATGCATAGTTGCTCAGGTGAAGCTGAAATTAAAAGTCAGAGGCATTCTAACTGCCAAGGAGTCTTCTGATG
This sequence comes from Tonatia bakeri, assembly GCA_004024845.1. Taxonomy (NCBI): domain Eukaryota; kingdom Metazoa; phylum Chordata; class Mammalia; order Chiroptera; family Phyllostomidae; genus Tonatia; species Tonatia bakeri. Next base: position 30,067 of record PVIA01002477.1, on the reverse strand, counting down.
CTCATAAAATGATACAACATGTCCCAATAATATGCACTTTCTAAAGTGTTACTCCATCTTTCTTTCTTTCTTTCTTTCTTTCTTTCTTTCTTTCTTTCTTTCTTTCTCTCTCTCTCTCTATAAATATATACATAAATATTTACTTATAGAAATATAATGTAAATATAATACAAATATAATATTTATTTGTGCATATAAAGATATATATATTTATGTAAACATAAATCAACTGTGTGTGTGTGTTGAAAACCCTAATGGAACAGCATCTCCGTAAAAAGAGACGAGGACTTGGACTGGCTGGAAGTGAGAAGCAGAACCACCCACGCTCCTTGCTGGAGTAGACTCATGTATGGGTAACACTGACAAACGCCAATTATGAAGTTCATAAAGCTTACAAAACATGCCTTCTGTATGACCTCATTGGTCCTCACAAAGCCCCCACAAAATAGAAGACAACTAATATTTGTTCATGTAATGATCAGCAATATTCTAGACAAAGTGTTTGAACCTTCATATCCATGATATCAGGTAGACCCCCAATGACATAACTGTTGGGGGTTTGGAGAACAATAGTGACCCTTTCCAAATCTCTCCTCACCCTCCCAAAATGATATAATCAACCAGGGTGAGAATTAATCCACACTAGACCTATAGTCTCAGCATTAAAAATAGACCACATTCCAAGTTCAAACTGTCCATGAGTTGAAGAAAGAAAAAATGCACTCCTATAACAAAGTTTCCACTGTCTGTCCACCCTTGCAAACCCATGGATACAGAGGGCAATGGAGGGGAAACTGAAAAGGCAGAGGATATACTTAGAGGACATACAGGCAAACAGCCTCAGAGAAAAAGAAAATGAAACAATACATAAAAATATGATAAATGTATAGCTCATAGGTCTGGACGTGGAACTTCATAGGCCTGGCAATGATGAAGTGGGTTGGAAATATAGGGGACTAGAAGTGATGAAACTGTTATGTAGAAACATTTCAGAAATTCTTTAAGTGGGAGAAGAGGACATAGGAGGATGGAGAATTCAGGCTTGTTTATTTGAATCACAAAGCTTGTGTCATGGGGCCATCCAAAGGAGGATGTATTTCAAACCGTGACCCCGGTCAAAAGAATTAGAACACGAACACCAACTCTCTGGTTAGAAAGTGGACCCACAGTACTGACAAATGAAAAAAGAATTAATGCTAAAGGAATAATTAATTGACTCAGGATATTTTTTAGGGTTTATTGGGGCCAGGAGCTTCCACGGTAATGGTATTAATCAATATTTAGAGATCTTACAGCAATTACAAAAGACACAAAGAATTTTCTACCAATAGAAATGGGGTCACTGAATTAAGAAAAAGCAACTGGCACACACAAGCGAGAGATAAGCAAAGTTGGGAGCACACAGAAAAAGGTCATAAACACCCGCATAAGACCAGAACTGAACAGTTCTCTCACCCGTCTTTGTTTTCACCAGCTCTGCATAAAATAACTGGAGACCTACGGTATTTTCTCTGTAAGTTGTTATATGATAATATTTAAGTAAACAGACTAGAAATCTGTATTATTTATATCCTGGTTTGGCCATTCCTAATGATTATGCATATCACCTACAGAAAGTTGCAGAGTAAGAATACTTTCAAGTATTTATATTTAGATATCCAGGGCTGCGTGAACTCTACCTAATTGCTATAATCACATTTGTGCCTAAGGTCGGTGAAACTGGGTGAGTTCATCCTTTTAGAAAACACACGTCAGCCACATTCATTTGCTTCCATGTGCTACATAGGTCACCTTGACTTGTTAAGAATTTTCACTAAAATGGAGAGCAGCTAGTTTTGCAGAAAACAGGTAATGATGTGAACCAGTTCATTTCCATATATTTGTTATGTATCCAATTACAGACACCTAGGTTAAGTTCATAAGATGAAGACATTCCTTTGTTTTCATCCAGTAAAGTTTCATGCAAGGGGCTGAATGAAGGGTCTATTTCCAGGAGACTGTTTTTGCCATTGAAAACTGTCTTCTTCAGGCATTTGCAGAATGATGCATTAGCAGGAGCTACAAGGATTGCATTGTTTCACACCAAATAGCCTCTACACTTTGATTCATATATCACACATGATCTGTTTCTTACATTTCTGTTTTCACACCCACTACCTAAGTGCAAAGGGATTTGAAGACAAGTACCACAGTTTTCTAACTTTCAGCTGCTTTGGTTGTGTTGAGGGAGGAAGTTATGGAACATGTAGAAAATAGAATCAAGATTAAGGAGATCATATTTCTGCTTTATGCTCTGTGATACAGTGAAATTCACTGAGTAACAATTACTCAAAACATCCATTTTAGATCATTTACCTTCACTGAAATTCCCTTAAATTGGCAAATACAATTTTTATAAAGATTATTAGTTGGAGAGAGGAGAGAACCAGAGGTAAGACTTCATAAAACGTGAAGGAGGCTATCAGTAACAATAAATGGCTGATATAGGAAAGAAATTGACATGTAACAAGGAAGTGAGTTAGAATGAATCCAGCAAAGTTTGTTCCTCATAGAAACTGAAATATAATAATTAGAATGGTTACATACTTCTCTTAATGGTGCTTAAAAATACATGTGCGTTCTGCTAATGAGTCCTGAAATTTTCAGTACTCATACTGCTTGACAATTCCAGATTCTTGAAAATGAATGAAACAGATAACCTTAGGGAGTCCTGCTTGATGCTATTAATCCACATTTTATAAATTAATTAAAATAGGTCTCTGATCCACCAAATGAATAGTGAACAGATGTTCACCTCCATGACTAAGGTTACACTCTTGAAATAACAGTTAATTTTATAATGGAAGGAGCCCTAGTGACCCCATATCTAAGGCCTTTCAATCTGCACAGGATGGAAGAGAGTCTAGAAAATGTTACAGACTCTTTCCAGTACCACATAGTGGTAACACCCAGTCCTGCATAGCAGTGGAATTCAAGTCAGTGCTTTCACCACTGTTATCTCATTTGTCACTTGATCTGAAACTATACGAATTTATTATCTGGACGTACTGCTGTTCCTCAGATCTACCTTTGAGGCAACCGTCCTAACCTCCAGAATGCCTGAAAAGAGACTTAAGCACCTGTTCTCTTACCAATGCACAAAATCTTTGCATAATTTCCCCATGATCACCATGGAGCACGCAGAGTAAGACAACACGAGCAGCACTATGTCACTGTTAACAAAATGAAAACAAGGAAAATCAAATACAAAGGTAGGGGGTGACTTAGCCTTCAGTTAAGTCAAGTGTGTGAAGGAAGACATGGTCGTTGTTGACCAGGGAGTGCCTAAAACACGGGAGGGACTTAATAAATATTTTAAACAAATAAAAGAGAGGGAGGCAGTGTGACTGGTATGCATACAAGACAAAAGTGGATTCCCGTTCACCTCCTTTACCCTTCTTTCCTAATGCACAACACTTCCTCGGCAACAGCTTACCCACTGACCACCTACCTGTCATATTACTCTGCCCTAAAGACGCTACTTTTATTTCTCCTCTTTACCAGAAATACCCATGCCACAGAGCTTGGCACTATTATCTTTATTTGATTACATTTTATTTTTCAACTTTATCAGTAGATTACAGAAACTGTTAGAAGCACTATCTAGTAGACCCTAAGACAGTCAGGTTATCCAGTTAAAAAATGCCTTGAAAACATATTTATTATACAACAGTGTAGAAAAGTCCATATATATTTTTATTACATATGTATGTATATATATATGCACACACATACAAATTTGGTCAAAAATGTAGATGGAAAATAAAATAATAAATTTAATATTTTTAAAAGATTTTATGTATTTATTTTTAGAGAGAGGGGAAGGGGTGGAGAGAGGGAGACAAACATCAACACATGGTTGTTTCTCAGGCGCCCCCTACTGGGAACCTGGCCCACAACCCAGGCATGTGTCCTGACTGGGAATTGAATCAGCTACCCTGTGGTTTGTAGGCTGATGCTCAATCTACTGAACCACACCAGCCAAGGCCAAATTTAATATTCTTCAGCACACTATTCCACATATCTAAACATATATTGACAGAAAATAAAAAAAAACAGTTCTAATTTTCCCAACAAGGGCTTAATTAAAATATAAATTTGGTGTTTAAAAATCACTGACAAAAGTTACTGGGGATTTAGAACACATTGACTTTAAAGAAATATCAAGTCTACTTTTCAACTTGTCAAAGAATAGTCTAAACCTCAATTTTATAACTCATGAAATTGTTAAAGCATTTTCTAGTCTGACAGGAGCAATCTTCAGCTAATCACTGACCACTGAGTCACTTGGAAAAGGAGAAAGACATGGGCTCTTAAAATAGTAAAGGGCCTGACTGCCTCTGGAGGCCAGCAGAGGGTCCTAAGAGAGGGGAAAAGACTATTGACCTCAGTCAGCATGCACCTGCCTAAGGTACTGTTTCAAATGAGATATATTGTTAGTATCTTCCTTAGGTCCCTTGTGTTATTAAAACAAAATTGAGACATTGAATTTTAATGTTATTCAGAAAGACAGAGCACAGTATAATGCTCTTTGGCACTTCCTTTCAAACAAGCACAGGGTCCAGACCAGCCTCTGCAGTTACACAACACAAGAGATGAACCTAGACATCAGGAAGTAACTACAAAGGAAGGGTCCTCAATGTTAGGTCACTGTAGATAGCACATGTCTTCAAAGGGAATTAATACATCAATAGCTGTATTTCCTCTTGTGAGTAGTGACTGGGGGTTCTAAATACACCTGAAGTTGTCTAGCCTCTTTATATTTATTGATTTTAATTGAAGAAATTTATTAGCTTCTGAGTCATCTGTATTAATTCACATGCTTTCTCCATATTTATGTCTAACACAAAAGGCAGGTAGGTATAAAGAAATTTTACTCCTGTCACTTGAAAAATCTAAAACCATTTGGTGAAAGCCCTAAGTGTATTTTATACAGGACTCTATTGAAAATTAGTATTTGATAAAGAATTATAAAGTGACATATTCTAATCTGAAAGGTAAATTTTTGTTGTGGGATTTCCACATTTCCTATGTCGCTATCATTTCTCCTTGTGCACAAAATACTTTTATTTGAAAAACAATGGTCTAGTTCTCATTGGAAAAAAAGTATACTAACCTAAACCAATGTCAAGATCCCGTACACTAAGAGGCTGGTGGTTCATTGGGCCCATGTGAATTCCAACAAACAAACATACCAGCTGAACAACTGCGAATCAGACAACATTCCCAAGGTCCTCTATCAAGGGGATCCTAACTGACTTTGAAAGGATATATCCCCAACCCATCTCACATGCCGTACAGCTATAGCAATCTTCTGCATGACAGAGCAAAATTCTTGCTAAACCCTATATTTAAATCAAGTATTTGCATTTGGCATACGTGTTCTTGTCAGTGTAGATGCAATCCTGAGGAACAGAATCTAAATGGGATTCAGACACCTGATGGCAGTACCTATGGGGGAACCTGTGTGAGTTCAGAGGACTTAGAGTAGGGCCTTTAAAACCACCTTAATGTATTCACAGGAATTAATATCCTTTGGCTTTTCTAAAATATATGAGATTTTTTAAAAAATTAGACAGTAGAAGATATAATTTTCATATGCCACCTGGGTTCTAATGTTCCTCAATTGTGTATGAGAGCCAATCTTAAAGAGAAATATGTGACAAAGTGGGAAAAACTAACAGAATGAAGCAAATACGAGGCTTTCATTTTCCCCTCTAGAGACATCCAGGACCTCATGTGATTCCACATCCTCCCCAGTTTTTTTGGTTTTCAAAGAAAGGAATGTGTACCTTTCTCTGTAGTCTCTGTAACCAGACAGAGTTGTGATGTTCTTATGTGTTTTTATTAGGTTTCCCTTGATTTGAAGATTTCTGGAATAAATTACATAATACTAAAATTTTATACTGGCTTTTGACTTTTTCTACTGCATTTTTTTAATAGTAGGAAAATTAAATTTTCGTTTCTCATTGATGTGGTTAGGGGTTAGCTGCAGCTACACAGACCGCACGTTCCCTCATAGCGGCAAGGGGACTGGAGGTACCAGCTGCACCTTTTAGAAGGAATGACTGCTTTCCAAATCCAAGACCCATCAAATCTTGTTTGAAAGATGTAATCGCAGGTAAAACATGTTCATCTTATTCTCTACCACTTGCTTGGTCCCTGCTAAACATTAGTACATGACCGCAACAGGAGAAAAATTAATTTTTAGGGTACCTCCTAGGGCTTTTTTCCTTTTTATTGAGTTTATTGGGGTGACACTATTTAATAAAACTATACATGTTTCAGGGGCACGATTCTATAACATATCATCTGTATACTGTGTGTACTGTTCACCACCCCAATTCAAGTCTCCATCCATCACCATTTATCCCTCCTTTACCTCCCACTACCTCCCTTACCTCCCTTACTCCCCCTCCCCCGGCAGTCGCCACACTGTTGTGCTGACGTTTAAATAAAATGACCTAGATTCTAGCAGGGACATAATACACTGGTAGGAAGACTGTCAGCCTCAAGGCAAAGAGGTAACATTTTATCACTGATGAACTACCTGAACCCACAGTATATTTCATATGCATTCTTCTTCTCTCTCCACCATTATCATAATTTTAATGTTCTTGGGCAAAACACATGGCGTAGCTCCAACCACAGCACAGTAGCTGCCTCTCTTTTGAGTCTTTTAACCCTATTTTGATTTTTTCTCCTTATCTTGCTTTTTTCATCTCATTTGTATTTTCATCCTTCACCTACTCCCTTTAACCAGCTTTCATTTTATCTTTAAAATGAGGCAAGAATGTGAAAGGGGAGGCTGATGTAATGGCCATGCCTGCTGCGATTTTGAATGTGATGTTATGGTTTCCTTTATGTTAGACATTCCACACACAAGGAAACTCTAAATAACTACATGAAAGGATCCAAGGGAGAAAATGAACCCCAAACTACAACATAGAACAATTCGTGCAAGACTTTGTGCTGAAGCAGATAGTTATGTTTACAACCCTTTAAAAACAATAAAGATGAGCTACATTCTGATGGAATCGCATATATATTTTTTAAATGTAAAGTGCAAACAAAATAAACTGGGAAGGTCAACACATGTTAGAAACAGTATAAAATGCAGCTTGAACTAATAAGGGTGTGGATCTGTTTAGTTATGCCAAATTGAAATATAGCCACAAAGTGAACTCTGGTTGCCTAAGACTAGGGTTTAGATGCACTGGATGTTTAGGCAGATCTCACACTTTAATCACTTTAAATCACGCTCTTGTGGCTTCAGGGTACTGATGTTCGTATGCACATACACAGAACATCGATGTAAGGAAGAGTAGATATAATATTTAATTTTTCAATCAAAATTTTAAATCAAAAGTAACTGTTCTGTACATTTTTTTCTGTAATTTCTCTTTCTTGTTGTTGATCTCACTACATCATAGAAACCTCGGTGCATTTTGTTTATACAATCTGTTTCCAACTCAAGGCATAGAAGCAAACCTGACTATCAGACCGGCGGTGTAGTTTGAGGTCACCAAACACTTGTTTAAAAAAACATATATTATCCTAAGAGTGATCAAATTTGTTTTCATGCACATCACAACCTCTAACATGCTCACCTTTCTGGTGGCATGTGTGTGTGGGGGGGGGGGTGGCGGGTGGAAAGTCGTTTGTAGCAGCTCATTTCCTGGAACAATCACGTGTATTTGGGTTTAGTCAGAGCACCAACATTTGTTTCACAGGCCTTTCCTTTTACCAGTTCCTCTTCAAGCTAAATGTGGCTCCTTCGGAAAACGCTAAATTGCCTCAGAGAAACCTGTGGTTACATGCAGGATTATTCCTGCAGACAGAATGATGTGTGGTGTGATTCTCCCACGCCACATCACGGTGCTGCACAAGCGACCAGCACTCACTGCTGTCCCCAGAAAACCTCAAGGACTCGAAGCATTGCCTTTGTGACTGTACCTCAATAAGTGTCTGTTGTCAGTGCCTGCCTCAGACACTCATTCATGAGCCGTGCACTTTAGCTTCCCTGTAATGTGATGACTACGAGAAAAGGGAGTGTCTCCAAGTGAATGTCACCCTCAGCGTCCACACTGACATCTCCCTAGTTATCAGAACTTGGTATCCACACAGGGATAACTTCTCATTATCTCTGATATTTCATAAGCATTCACTGAAAGGTTGATAAATTGAAAAGATGGCATCCCCTTCTCGTAGTCCTCTGCCAGCCTCCCCCAAATTGCCATGCTATATTATATAATACTTCCTTAGCCAGATTCCAGGAATTCAATGGGCTGTAATTTAATCCTAGGAAACCCAAAGGATATTAAATGATCTAAACTGTCTTAGCCAGAAATCTCTGATTTGGCTGCCCTTTGAAGTTTGTATCTGAAACTTTTTGATGTCTTAATATTGTTTTAGAAATTAGGGGGGAGAGTTGACTTTGTAAATCATTTTAGGATTGCAAAAATGACATTATGATGATGAATGGCACAAGGCTTTAAAAAAAAGTTTCCCTGAATATTAAATTAATCACAAACCAAGGCTGCCTAACATTAGCTCCTGATAACTTCGAGATCCTGTGGCATTCCAGATGCTCTATGAAACAGAAATATTCTGTCTTTATTATGAGCACCTTTCCACATCTGCAATTCTGTTATACAATAAAGTCTTGTTCTTTTGTTGCAAGATTGCCCTGGTTCATTTTTTTATTATTAATTTAAACCATGTGGGTAAAGGGTAATCCAGTAAGCCATGGGATTTCAGATCAGAGCGTTCATACAATCACATGTAACGTCAAACATCTGGATATTTAGATGGACAGGGATAGGGGGAAAATTAACTAGCCCTAAAGCAGTGTCCAAATGTATAGATTTTAATTGTATATAAATTTTAATTATATTCACTTTGAATATAGTATTTCTTAACATACCTACTTTACAAAATGGCAAGGTCATAACAGAAGTAAAAATTCTCAACTGCACCAATCTCATACACATGCATACTAACCAAATAGCTTTCAGGTAAAAAGACCTATTATAAATTGCCTGCCTAACCTAGTATCACTGTTATTACATCTAAAAGCCAGTTTAACGATCCACTTAAGGAGAACTTGACCTATACGTTTTCTTGAAGCATGGCATTGCGTGGGTATGTATTTAACATAAAACCTGCCCCAGAAACATTTTGCATCTCAAGCACATCACCCGCATCAAACACAACAATTAATATTCACCCACCTCTGGGCTGTGCCAACCCCTGCACTTTCCCTAACCTCGCTCTAATGAACATTTTGTAAAGTAAGAAGTCATATGCTATGTAGTTGGAAAAAATATGGTGGCTTGTTTCAAATTTTTACATTTTTCCAAGGTACCTGAAACTTGCAGACAATAAATAACATAAGGGAAGTGTTTAAGCATCTTGCTAATAAATCATTCTCTCCTGAGTTTTAGAAATCTGTTTAAAGCAGGAAGGGACACAGAAACTTAAGAGACGAGTCATCCTTGCAAAATATGCTAGTTTAATATTGTTTAGAATTAAAGTAACATTAAGAATGGTAACAAGAATCATATTCAGCTCCAAAAAGGAAAATGCAATAAGGCCATCTTCAAAAAAGTTCAAGTTGGCCCCCAAAATCGCATAAAGTTTCTCCTGCTGTCCAAATCAATTTATTTCCAGGGCCTGATGCAGACACCAAAGCAGCTAGTCTTGAAGGTTTGCCTGAGCGGATGTTATTTGCATTCTGTAATCCAGATGCTGCCTTACTTTACTGCAGATGCCAGGTGTGGACATTCAAAAGTAAAAACCTAAAGATCAAAGAAACAAAGGTTGATCCTGTTGAAATATTCAGCCACAAGTCATTCATATGACTAGAGACTTTTTGTTTCATGAGGTGTTTACTTCCTTTGTTGTTAAAGCTATTTATTACCTTTGAAAACAGTTCGCCTTCCTTTCTGGAATACTATAAAGTGTGATATGGTCTTAATGTGTGTTAAGGGAACATCCATGTTTGCAATAGAAATCAGCATCACTATTTCTGCAAAAACAAATTCAAACTAAATTTTAGGTTGAAAAATAAAAGCAGGACAATGTTCTACTTAACAAAGGGGCCCCCAAATAATATGTGATATAAACTAGATAGCTATGAACACACTAAAGTTAAAGTAAATGGGAACAAGGGGAAAAAAGTTATAAAACTCAGCTAGTTCCAAAAGTTAGTTGGATAGAGCTGAAACCACAGGTCGTAGTTTCCAGGCGGTGGGCTCTTTTCCTTCTAGACAGGCATCAAAGGAATTGACCCTCTGCCTTTAGCGCCTCTTTATTCATTAATGCAATGACTGTCTACTGAGTCCCTTCTATCTACCAAGCAAGGTACACACCACTGAAAATAAAGCAGTTCCTTTCTTCAAGCAATCTGTTGGAAGAGACAGGCAAATACATACACTAGTTTTTTATGAATAGTGGAACAGGTGTTAAATCACACAAAATTCAGGCTAGCCACAGAAACATTGAAGGAGGAGATATCTAACTGTTTTTGGCATATCTGAGCTGACTCCCCCAAGTGATTTCTGCTCTAAGGTTTAAGAAACAAACAGGCATCCGTCAGAGAAGTGGAAAGGAATGAGTGATCTGGGCAGAAGGGAAAGATGCCTGACTTCCTGGGGATGAAAAAGTACAGCAAGTTCATGCAGAGTAGAGAAAAAGTAGTTAAGCAGTTGTTCGTATGGAAAATGGCACAACAATTAACAGATAATAATACAAGGATAAACTCTGTGTTTCATGTACTCACAATCATAAGCCTTCTTTTGCCCCACCTTGTATAATCACAAGCAGAAAATGAGCACTCCAAGGTAAGCAACGGGGCGGGCTAATGTACAGCGGTAAAAAAAATGTCTCCAGATCATGAAGAATTGTGTATCTCTTCTCATCTCCATTACCCCAGGAAGGGAATGTCGTCTCAGCCCAACCTGCACTGCTCACCACTCAGTTCAGCCTTAGGTAAGGGATTCTGTAAGTGTCATCTGAGGACCCCTGGGAACCTGTAGACTCCTCCACTCCCTGGCCCAGACTGCAAGGAGTCCATTCTTCCAAACGGTAGACTTAATATTTTTAAAATGAAAGATACAAGGAACACCTTATACTGGTGTCCAAATATTTACTACTTACACAAGAAAATACTTTTCTAAGAAATGTTTAGGACCATTGCAAATAGCCATGGAGAAAGACTGGAATTCTACTGTACTCTTAACTTGAAAATGGAGAAGCTATGGACCTAATTAATCTCTTTTGAAACAATCTCTTGATGTAATCTTTTATTCATATTGTTATGATTTATATGGTGATGATAATATTAATCTTAATAATATTAATAAACAACTTCACTGGACATATGATATCTGCCAGGCACTCCCCTAAGTTTTTCCTGCATTCTCCCATTGTTCTTCTCAATATAAGTGTAAACTGGTTATGGTCATTATCTCCGTTTTACAGGTGAAGGTCCTGAGGACCAGCAATCCAGGTAGATCACGTGTCTGAAGAAGTACAGATCCAGTACTCAGAGACAGGACACTTGGAAGTGTATAAATAGGCAATGGTAAATTTTCACATATTCTAATACCATATACACAGTCCCAAATAGAGAAACGAATAAAGATTCTTCTCCCAAAATAAAAACTTCTCCAATCTATGTAGCCTCATAGAGACATGCTGATGTTCCCCGAGAAGTGATGAAAGAATTCCTGAGAAATCTACTTTTAAACGTTTTAAGAACCAAAACATTTTCAGCGTCATCAAACTTACCTGTGATTGCAAACCCAGGTCTGCTGTGCTGGGTAGATCCTGGCAACAATAGGTTTCAATTTCAGTCTAGTCCTTAGACATCAGAAACTACTCACTGTCTCCTGCTTCTTGTCCTCGTTACCTTAGATAGAAATAAACTTTTTTAGTTAAAAAAGAGGACACATGACCCCAATGGCAGATTTTCTTTACACACGATTCCCATAACACCTCATAAGCCTGAGATGGACATCAGGACACCAAGTGTGCCTGCAGTCTAACGCTGAATATTAATGACCCCAAACGTAATGGCATAAATCAATCATTTTTTTACAGCCTTCTGTGGGTTGACTGGGCTCAGCTGAGGTGGTGCATATCTGGGGTCGCTAATTCAATCACAGTTGGGAAGTGGCTGGGCCCAGGGTCTGGGGTATCTATCTAAAGGCTTCTCCACTCATATGTCTGATGCCCCTGCTGACATGGTTGGGACAACTAAGGATTAAATACACCTTCAAGTGGCTCTCCATGTGGCTAGCCTGGGCTTCTCCATAGCATGGTTCTCTTAGCATAACCAGTCTTCTTACTGCTTATCATCAGAATGAGCATTTGAAGAGGTTATAATTGGAAATTGCCTTTTTCTTAAAGGCTAGGCTTGGAAACAGATTCAAGGTCACACTGTTGTATTCTAGTGATCAGAGAAGTCACAGAGCTCACTCAAACCCCAGAGGTGGGAAAGAGGCCCTGCCTCTCACGAGGAAAAGCTCAAATACTCGGCGACTACCTTCAGTAGATCGTGCTCAGGTCTTAGCTGCAAATAAAGCCTTAAATTTTATTTTGAAAAATTTGCTTTCTTGTTTTTTAATTTTATTTTAATTGTTGTTGCCGTACAATTTTCTACCTTTTACTCCCATCCCAGCCCTCCCCTCCTCCCTCCCATTTCCACCTGCCCCTAGTTTTTGTCCATGTGTCCTTTATGCTTGTCCATGTGAACCCTTCCCCTTTTCCCCTGAAATTCCCTCTCCTCTTCCTTCTGAACACTGTCAGGCTGTTCTCTATTTCAGTGTCTTTAGTTATATTTTGCTTGTTTTTTTTGTTTTATTTTTTAGGTTTCTGTTAAAGGTGAGATCATATGGTATTTGTCTTTCACCGCCTGGCTTATTTCACTTAGCATTATGTTTTCACTTACCAAATTTTTAAAGAAGAGAAGTAAAAGCTAGTAAAATGTAATATGTTTAACCATTATTCACAGAAAGGAAGTAATTTATATTCTATTAGAATTTTAAGTTTTAATTAGCTCATAACCAGTATACAACATTGACTAATGGTTCAAGTGTGCTTATTTATGTTAGCCACTAGCCTGAAAATTTGATGGATGGTGTTATTTATGGGTTGTATCTTCAACTCAGCCCAGATAAATTGACAGAGATGCCAGCATAGAAGATTATAAGGAAGAAAATGGCAATTCTTTCATAGTACATATAAATATTTTTTGAAGTTAGAAGTTATGATCGACTGCATAGCAAATAGTGAACCCTCTCAAATGACTTTATAATGATAGCAACCATTATCATATACTTCCATGGGAGAATTTTTTCTTTCCAGAAGTATTTTTTAATGGCTATTTAAACAATATTTGATATTCACACAGAATTTAGACCATAATGGCTTGATTCACTTCATTAGTAAGTCTGTGGGAAAATCAGTGGCCCCTTGATTTAGGATTAAAAGGTTCTTTCCTATGACCTTTAATTTAAATTCCCAGGGAGTAACCTAGGATATGAGTCTCTAAAGTCACATATAATAACGTAGGCTATTTCCAATGTGCGTTAATAGCACTGTACCTTGCTGAATGAAACTTATAACACAGTCCACAAGGGAGGCTGTACAAGGCTTGTTTGTGACGGTGAGAAAGAGGAGGCCTCTGAGCCCACTCTCGGTAGGAAGAGAGATAAACCGTACGTGCACACTATAAACTACTCTGTGGTGGGGGGGGGGGGAAACACTGAATAGATATAGAGTAACATATATCTTAAAAACAATACTAAATAGGAGAAAAGAGGCAAAATTAGATCTATATAACTATACAATTTATGTAAACTAAAAATCCACACAATATATAGAGATTTTACAAGATTAAATACAAACAGAATTATATCCCTCGACATACTCTAAGGTTGCTCATAAAGGTGAGGATATAGGAGGAAAATTGCCAATGAAATGGGACAGTTTTTTAAAAATAAAGAAATAAGTAGAGGAGACTTGCATAGCCCACTAAAAATCATTAGTTATAAACTGAGTAGTTATGTTTGACTCAACCCTCTTGACCAAATAAGACAAATTATGATCCAGTTACTGCCATCAATTTAAATTTACAAATGACTAGATAGTATAGATTACATTCCAGAGACAGATAAATACCACTAGTCATTGATTAAATGTCATACTGGACAAATAAAAGTATTATAACATCATTGTGTGTACGAACCAGTCATATTAAAATAACAGATAAAGGGAATCAAAGGGGTTTGCTGGTCTTACATGATTTATTCACATCTTTCCTTCTCCAGTTAATTTAAGTTGGGCTCTTAAAAAATGTATTTTAAATATTGGCCTATGTCTAAACAACCACTTTAAGAGATTGATCAAAAAGACATACTGACTCAGAGAAGATCCTGAGAAGTGGTTGAGTAGGAAGCACCGGGAATCTGTCTTCCCACCAAGACAAAAGTTGCAGAATCTTTCCGATGTAACTATTTTGGAACTCTCCAGTCAAAGGAAGGCTTGGAGGGTAAATCGTAGTGAATCTAGGTCACTTTCAGCTCTCAACACAGTAGCAGCTATCCATCTCTGCTCCCCTACTGCCCAGTGAGCAGACGTGCAGGCTTCCCAGGAGCAGCTTGTACAACTGGCAGAGCCACAGTGGGTGAAAGGACTCTGTCCTCCAAATACCCGGGATCTGTGCTCTGATCACTGATGGCTGCTTCTAGTCACAGAGATGCAGACAAAGAACTGGGTGGCTGTTTCATTCTACCTTCCCCCATGATTGCAAGCCTCTGCCCTATGAAACTTTTAGAAGAAAAAATAGAAGAAAAGCTTCATGGCATAGAATTTGGCAATGATCCCTTGGATCTGACAGCAAAAGCATGGACAACAGAAGAAAAAAATAGACCAATTAAAAGTTATGAAAGTTTTTAAAAACTGTGCACATCAAAAGACACTATCAGCAAATTAGAAATTAAATCCATGGACTGGGATAAAATAGTTGTAAATCATGTATCTGAAAAGTTATTAATATCCAGAATTTATAGAAAACTCCTAAAAACAACAAAAAAACCCTGATTCAAAAATAGGCAAAGGACTTGAATAGATACTTCTCCAAAGAAGATATACTTGGAAAAAAAGAAGGTATACAAATACCTAATAAGCACATGAAAAGATGTTCAACATCACTAATCATTAGGAAAATACAAATCAAAACTACAATGAGAAAGCACCTCACACACCTTAGGATGACTACTATATAAATAAATAAGTAAGTAAGTAAGTAAGTAAGTAAGTAAGTAAGTTGACAAGGCTGTAAAAAACTGGATCCCTTGCCCTGACCAGTGTGGTAGGTCCAGTTGGTTGGGTATCATCCCACAAAGTAAAGGTTCACTGATTTGATTCCCATTCAGGGCACATGCCTAAGTTGTGGGTTTGGTCCTGGTTGGGGCAATACAACAGGCAGCCAATTGATGTCTCTTTCCGTTTCTTTCTCTCTCCCTTCCCCTCTCCCTAAAAAATTAATTAATAAAAATTGGAACCCTTGTATACTGTTGGTGGAAGTATAAAATGGTCTTGCTACTATAATATCAATATGGTCATTCCTCAAAAAATATATGATGCAGCAATCTCACTTCTGGGTATATACTCAAATTGAAAGCAAGGTCTTGAGAAGGTATTTATATGCCCATATTCACAGCAGCATTATTCACAACCACTTAAACATGGAAGCAACCCAAGTATACGTTGATCAATGGATGGATAAATCAAATGGTATGTATATGCAGTGGAATATTATTCAGCCTTAAACAAGAAGAAAATTCTGACATATGCTACAACTTAGGTGAACCTTGAGAACATTATGCTAAATGAAATAAGCTAGTCACAAAATACAAATACTGTATGATTCTACTTATATAGACTACTTAGAATAGTCAACATCATAGGGACATGAACTGGAATGTTGGTTGCCATGAACTAGGGGGAGGAGTCATTAGAAAGTTACTGTTTTAATGGGTATAGAGTTTCAGTTTGGAAGATAAAAGAGTTCTGGAGATGGATAAGGGTGATGGTTACACAACAATATAAGTATATTTGATACCATTAAAGTGCACATTAAAAATGATTAAACCCTGGCTGGGTGGGTCAGTAAGTTGGAGTGTCATCTCATACACCAAAAGGTTGTGGGTTCAACCCCCCAGTCAGGAGGCTTACAGGAGGCAATGGGTGGATGTTTCTCTCTCTCTCAATTCTCACCCTTCCTCTCTCTAACATCAGTAACTATATTCTCAGGTTAGGATTATATATGTATGTGTGTGTGTACATATATATATACACACATACATATATATCACATATAATATATATTATATGTTATAATATATAAATGGTTAAGATGGTAAATTTTATGTTATATGTATTTTACCACAATAAATAAAATTGAGAATGAAATGGAGGAGAAAAGAAGGCTCGTAACAATCGGAGATCTATTATGATTCTGAAATACAGCTAAACATGCACCTCCAGTTCCCTGATTAAAACCAGGCCAATTGCCTGAGGGTAATTTACCGTGACTACCAGCTCTGCCTTCTGGCCTGAGTTTAGAGCTGAATAACTTTCTCTGCTTGATATCTGCAGAAGCTTGAAAACCAGGAGACCCCTTTTCATTATAAAATGACTCTGTTCCTTAAGTTCAAGTTAGTATAATTTCTTTAAAGTCTTGGTGGATTTCTTGCTTATCAAATCATAATCCATATCGGCCCTGGCCAGATAGCTCAGTTGGTTAGAGCATCATCCAGATACATCAAGGTTGCAGGTTGGATCAGGGCATACACAAGAAGCAACCAATGAGTGCATAATTAAGTGAAACAACAAAGCAATGTCTCTCTCTCTCTCTCAAATCAATCAATAAATAAAAAGTTATAATCCATATCACATCACATATGAATGAATTAAAATTGAATCACCTAGGAAGTGAAAAGCTTATGTGTAAATAGCTAGACAGGTATGAGAATTTATGTTAAAACTGAAATTTCATAATATATTCCATCATAATGTTTTAACACATTTTTCTAACATGGGTCTATGTGCAGAAGATTTCAATTGTTTTTGGCAGTATTATGTAAACTGGCTGCAAATCTATAAGAAATTTTGAAGAACACTTTGTTGATAAATTCAAAGTTAATTTTTAATTTTGCAATACCATTTTGAATTCAATATTAATGCTGTGTTATCAAAAGAGTTAGTAAATTTACTTAGATACAAGTTTGAAATTATGTTTTTGCTTTAAGTTCATATCAATTCCTATAAAAGAGATAAATCAATTTTATCAATGCAAATGTGAATGTTAAAGGAAATTATTTGGAATTTTTAATTAAGTTTTGCAAAACTTTAGAGTATATTTGGAATAATTTGGGTATATGGATCTTTTTAACTGTAAATTTTATGAAATTTAAATATAGGTCAAGTGCACCCAATGAAAAATTAGTGTCTGAGATAGGCTTTAAGTACAAATTATATATTGGAGTTTGAATATTTAGTAAAATACAAAAATAATATATCTCATTAATAATTTTATATTGATTAAATGTTGAAATATTTGACCACATTCAATATAATATTGACATTAATTTTACCTGTTTACTTTTATATGTGGCTATGTGTTAGTTATCAACTTACTGCCTCTAAGCTCTAAACTCCCTCTTCAGTACCTACTCTGTGAGAACTTAAAGATTCTTAAAGCATTTCCTTTTTACAGTCCACATACTTTTCACTTTGTTAGTTGAGGGTGTTAGAGGAACACTACAGGATGAAGGGGGCTCCTCTTCTTCCTTCAGACTACTGAGCTTTTGAGTTTTATCTTGTTCTTGCTGCATAGTTATTAGTGACCTCACAGCCTCGCTCTGGGCCCAACGATCACCTCCCAGCAGCCCTCAACCTAAAGGTACTGCTTGTTCCCACACTGGTGCCCTGGCTCTGGCTGAGCACCTTCCTACATGCCATGGCTGCATCACATGCCCCAGGAGTGTTTGCTGCTGCTCAGTGACTGTGGACCATCTCTGACCCAGGCAACCCAGAAAACCTCTCAGCCATCCAAAAAGCTAAAACCACATTTTCTCTAAGGGAGTCTGAATCTCAACCTTGGAGTGGAGCCATTGTTCCAAGGTTAGCCTTCTTTAAGCACACTCCCTCAGCTCAAGTGTATTTTTTAGAGCTCTCATTATATCTTCATAGTCACTCTCCTTTCTTGGCTTTAGAACTCTTTATATTACACTCCCCCTGTTTAAATCACTGTGTAACTTCTACCTGCCAGTTAGACTCAAACTGTTACAGGTATAGAAGTGTTAATTACACGTGTGGCTTTATTTTAGACAGTGTTATCTAGAACATAGAACTAAAGAAGGCAGGCAGAGAAAAAGCAGAAAATTTGGAAAATAATTACACTTAAATCAAATTAAGAACTGAAAATCATTTCAAGCTTCAAGAGACAGATGATGTGCTTACATTGAAATGTTGGAATGGTGCAGAAATATGACTCCACCTATAAAGATGTGAAGATTTAGTTGGAGGAAGACTTACCCGCGAGGTTAGAGTATTTATCCCACTGAAAGGTAATCTAAGTCCCTTACCTCAGATGAAAAGAAGAATGAAGAGAAAGACATGACCAAAAACAAACACTCAAAAGGAAAACTGGCATGCTAGCTTTTATACAAAATAGATATGTTTGGAAAGGTCAATGTGATGTGAAAAATGAAATGATTTGTACAATTAAGCTATGATCAAAAATATGAATATCTAAAACAACATGATTTATTAGTTTGCTTCTTACAAACTACTAGTCCAGGTGTTAGGCAGCATAAAGTTAAACAATAAAATAAATCCATATTTAACCTCATAATAAGAATTTAGATAAACAACAAATATTCAGATATAAACAAAATACTACTTAGCAATCTATTATACTCCTTAGCAAAAGGACTAATCATTATAGCCTATTAAGATCTAGCCACCAAATTGTTAAAAGTATGACAAAATCTCATTATTGATTTTTAAGAAGACAATATCTAATATTGTTTATTTGAGCAATGTAATAATAATGTAGCTTTCATGGTTGATGGGAAATATATCTAATACTAATTATTAGTCAAAAATACTAATCAATATTATATGTGGTCTAAAACTGCAATTATTTGGATATTCTTCAACATAATAACTGAATGATTTTTTTTAATGTGGTAGATTAAAGACCATCATATTAATCAAAAACAATATTCATTGAACAGCAAAGGAAGGGACTTTTATAGTAATGTAAATTCTAAAGCATTCCAACTATAATTTAAGTCATGCAAGGACCAGAATATTAGGCCATCAAAAAATAATCCATAGGAAAACTGCTGACTCCATGGGTTTTGGACTGAATATAGCACTAAAAATATGTTTCAGAAAGTTTGTTTAGTATTATATAACTACTTGGGTTATGTGGTTTTCATATTTTTCAGTCTATTTATTAAAACCATTGGTCCTAGATTTAATTGCTTGCCACATACAGAGGCTTTCCAAGGTTCCAAAATAATAGGATCACATTATATTTCATCAAGGTTTAGGTTGACAATTGCATTAGGTTACATACTGATGATAAAAGTAATCAAAAGACAGTTTTAAAAAGTATGCTCAGTATGTAGAATCCACTAAAAAAATAACTTAAAATTATAATATAAAGGCCTTTTCTAGAATTACTAAAAACAATGAAGGCAATTACAAATTGGATTCCACAAACTCTGCCTATAATACCCATATTTTTCAGACCATAAGACACACCTAGCTTTTAGAGGAGGAAAACAGGGGGAAAACTTTTGAAGGAAAAAATGTGGTAAAATATTTAATAACATAAATAACAAATATTTCACCAATATAAATGTAAACTGAACTCAACAGCATTAACAACCATTATTCTTCCCAAATTTGTGGGGGGGGAGAGTGTATCTTATAGTCTGAAAAATATGATAAGTGTTATATACATAATCTAAACAATAGGGTACGAAGCAATCTCACTCAATTGTGAATGGCACAAAACTGAGGGACTAAATTCAGGATATTCATAGTTAAACCATGAACCAGAATTCTAGCTGATAACTTTTAAGGTTTGGGGAACCTTATATTCCCAGGTATATCATTCCAGAACCCAGATTAATTTTGAAGCCATTAGAAGCCACGTTCTTCAAATACTTTGGTATGTGATTCTCATTCGTTGCTACACACCAGTCTGCTGAGTAACTGCACCTCTCATCAATTCAGGAAAGCTAAAGTAGTTCAAGGGAAGTTTTATGTATTAGACATTTTCTCTCTCTCTCTGTAAATCAGCTGTATTTACAGGTATAATTGACAGATAAGTGATGCCTCCTTAAAAGAAATTCGAGAAGTTTTGACAAAGGTATATATCTGCAAACATATCACTACAGTAAAAACGGTGAGCATATATAGCACCAGCAAGTTTCTGCATGTCCTTCTGTAATTCCTGCTTCCCAACCACATGCCCGCATTCAATGACGACCACTGATCTGCTGCCGGTTATTATAGATTAATTTGCATTTTCTAGAACAGTATATCAGTGAAATCATAAGATATAAGCTCTTCCTCTGTTTCCTTTAACTTGGCACAATTATTTTAACATTCAGCTATGCCGTAGCAAGTATCCATCATCTATTCCTTTTTATTGCCAAATAGTATTCCATTCCTCAGCCACACTTTTGTTTATCCATTCATCTGTCAATGGACATTCAAATTGTTTCCAGTTTGGGGCTATTAAAGTAAAGCTGCTATAAACATTCCTGTATAGCACTTATGCTTTTATTTTTCTTAGGTAAATATGTAAGGGTGAATGACTGGATCATATGGTAAGTATATGTTGAACTTTTTAAGAAACTGCTGAATTGCTTTCCAAAGTAATCATACCATTTTACATTCCAATAAGCAGAGTATAAAATACTCTGTTTCTGTACATATTCACCAAAACTTAGTATGGTCTGTCTTTTTGATTTATGGAATTTTATAGGAAGTTACTGTGGTTTCAATATGTATTCCCCTGTTGCTTAATAACATTGAACCTCTTTGTGTGCTTATTGTCATGAATATACTTTCTTCGTTAAAGTTATCCAAAAAAATTTCTCAGCTTTCTATTGAGTAGTTTGTTTTCTTCTAATTGAGTTTTGAAAGTATTTTAATATATTTTATTGTATTTTTTCTATTACCGTTTAGTCCCATTATACTTCCCTCCCCAACCCCACAATCACACTGTCGTCCATGTCCGTGAGTTCTTTTTCCTAAATCTCCCCATGCTTAATCTCTCCCCTGTCCTTTGCTGTCATCCTGCTCTCCTTCTATGGGTCTGCTTTTATTTTCCTTGTTGGTTCAGTGTGTTCATTAGATTCCACACATGAGTAAAATCACATGGTATTTGTCTTTCTCTGACTGGCTTATTTCACTCAGTAATGTTCTCCAAGTTCACCAATACTGGTTGCAAATGATCAAATTTTATTCTTTTTATGGCTAACTAGTATTCCATTTTGTAAATGTCCCATAGTTGTTTTATCCACTCACATATTGATGGACACTTGGGTTGCTTTTATTTATGATCACCAAAATATGGAAGCAGCCTAAGTGTTAAATATATTTTAAAGACACTTCTTATATATTCAGATATTGAATTTGCAAATAGTGTCTCCCAGTCTGGGGTTTGTCTTTTCTTTCTATTAGCAGTGTCTCTTGAAGATCATGTTTTGTTTTGTTTTAATTTTTATTACATCTATTTATCAATTTGGTATTTTTATGGATCATGCTTTTGAAGTCACATCTCAGAAATCCTTGCATAACTCAAGATCACAAAGATGTTCTCTTATTTTTTATAAAAGCCTTATGGTTTGGGGCTTTATATTTAAATGTAAGATTCATTTTGAGCAGCATTTGATTTTATCTCAATATGCATAAAATTAAAGTTACTAATGTGGTGTCATCAAAGAAATGCATAGCGGTTAGTTAGTTGGCCAAAGTTACAATCACAGGTTGTATGATATAGAAAGGTTCTGAGGATTGTTTGAAAATCTTATTGTCCTAGATATTTTTCAGATGTTTTGTTCATTTTTCCTTTGTTTCATACAACAGTGTAAGTGCCAGTGCCTATTGCTCCATCATTCGCAAAAGTAGAAGCCCTCTATTCTTTATTTTTTAAAAGAGCATTAACCACACAATCTCTGTACTCATTTTCTATCTGGAGAACTAGGGAAAAAACCAGAAGGGTGGTACCAGGGGTGCAGGGAATGTCCCACATCAGAAGGTCTGGAGAGTAACTGTGGCCGTCCCCAGGAGCTCAAAGGGCCCAAGCACATCTAGAACAAAGAGAAAAAATGAGAGACGACTCCAGAGAGCTTGTTGGAGATCACACCACTGAAGACCGTGTAAGTCATATTATGGATTTCTAATTCCACCCTAGGCATGATCGCAGTCACTGAGCAGATGTATGCAGGATAGTTGTGATTAGATTTGCAAACTTAAAATAATCGTCATTAGCTGCAGAGTGAAAAATGCATTACAGAGGGGTAAGATATTCAGAGACAACTTAGGAAATGTGAAACATTTTGGGTAGATGCATGACATAACATAAGTCAGGATGGGGGGGTTCAGGGTGCACCATGATCAGTGGCAAATAATCAAGAAGGAGAAAACATATTCCTGACATGGTTAAGAGAAAGCGTGTTAGGTTTAATGGGAAGTTAGAAGACAGAGAGTTTGGGGAATCTGTAATGGCACTCCAAGGATTTCATATTATATTAATAACAACTTTAAATATTGAGCAAGTGGAAGGTTTTTTGTGGAGGAATGTCAGAAAAGTTCTTTAGGTTGATAACAATCTAGTCTATTAATTAAAAGAGATAAAGATGAGTTTCAAGAACATTTGGAATTAATTGCAGATGTTGAATCGAAGTACTACAGAATTGTAGTAGATTTGTAAAAATGAGAATTAAAATCAGAACAGAAATCTCTATCTAGTTTTAGAGCTTCACAATTTATTCACAGTCACTCATTAAACCAACCTTGTTTCTCAATTCTGCTCTATTTGTCTCTTATAAACCTAATATTGTTTAGTCCACAAAATGTTTTATATATTTTAAGTACCCTTATTATAGCATGTTGTGACATTTCCTATATTATGCAAATAATTTCTGACTACATTAACATTATTTCAACCCATATAATTTTGACTAAACTTAGCATTTTAAGTATGAAAATATTCCCATCTATTTATTAATTTCTATCCTAATCAATTTAAGCATTTAATAGATTAACATCAATAAAATGATTAATCATCAAATGAAACTAACATCTTCACATTTATCACTATCAGTGAAGTCAAAATGATAATAGAATAATGCATGTACATTTCTTATTTCCTTTTATGGAAAATATTCTTAAGAAATTGAGCTCTGTATTGAAGAAAATATATTCTATGTCCTATAATTTGAGATTGATTTTGACTATTTGATTCATAATTTGCATTATAGAAACCACTACTGATTTTTCTCCCTAGTCTAAATTGTCACTACTATTTCCAAAACCAAAAAACTCTATCACGTCAATGAAATGAATGCTCTGGTTCAACAAAATTACAGTATCATAGACCAGGGGTGTCAAACTCATTTCCACCAGGGGCCACATCAGCCTCGTGGTTGCCTTCAAAGGGCCCAATGTCATTTTAGGACTGTAAAAATGTAACTACTCCTTAACTAGGGGCAAGGAGCTCAGTACTGCCGCTGGGTAGAAATAAGGTGCCAGGCTGGATAAAACAAGGTGGAGGGCTGGATTCGGCCTGCAGGCCTTGTGTTTGTTTGCCACCTGTGTCATACACTTAAAATTCATAAATGATAATTCAGTAACTGTATAAGTAAATACACATCCTTTAACCCTGTGTATGTCTGTGATGATGATGATAATGATGACACTAGAATCCTTTAAGAAATGATGCACCACACCTAAAAATCTCTGGCAGTCATTTAGCACAGCAGTCCCCAACTTTTTTGGCACCAGGGGCTGGTTTTGTAGAACACAATTTTTCCACAGGCTGGGGGTCAGGGAGTGGTTTTGGAGTGATTCAAACTCATCACATTCAAGTTCACCTCCTGCTACTTGGCCAGTTCCTAACAGGCCCAGCCATTGCCTGTTGGGGACCCCTGATTTAGGAGATCACCTGATACAACATTAATCTGGGCACTGAGTATGTCTTAGCAATGTAAGGGTGACAAAAAGACCCTCAGCATTGGTTGTGGTAACCAGGCCTTTCTGCATCAGATTTCCATCATTTGCAAGAAAAATAAAATGAAGGAAAAGATTTTCCTTTTCAATTTATGTGATACTTTCATCATTATCCTTGAAAGCTCATGAAGGAATCCTTGGTGAAATATGTTTAAAAATCTATTTGTACTACATTTTACAGTACAAATTTTACCTAACTTGACTTTAGCTAAAATGATCAAATTTTTATTTTTACAACATATGTAAAACAAAGTTTCACAGGCTAAGAGCTCAGCAGGAATATTACAGTTTTTGTGTTATGATTGGTTCTAAGTGTATGTCATTTTTCTTCTCGTTGGGAGTATTGACTACACTGATTCTATAGGAATCTAACTCTGATTAAACTACATACCATGAGGTCAAAATAAAAGCAAAGTCTAAGAAAGATGTCACTCTTTAGGCAATACAGGTTTCCTGATCCATGCATTTCAACTGTACTTGTATATTAGAACCACCTGGGGAAGTTCAGTTTAAATGCTGAGTTAATTTTTCTGGAGTAGTATTCCACTACCAATAGTTTTCAATTCACAGGTAATTTTTAAACGTAGTCAAGATTGAGAACCACTGTTAGACTTAATCCATGAACCAAAATCTTGAGTGTGCATAACAGTAACCACTGGACAGGGCAAACCCTGTCAACCATCTGATAGCCTGACTCCATAACTCCAGGTTGGGTCCAAGGATCTGCCTTTTAGCCAGCAGTTCATTCTGATATAGGTGGTCTACAGATCAAAGGAGAATCACTCTCCTATATTCAAAATCAAGCTTTGTATTGTTCCAGTCTCTGTTTAAGGCCTGTTTAAAGTACACATCCCAATTTCAGAAGGAACAGAGATGCAGAGAGTCAGAAAGGAATGTGAAATCAGAGGGCAGGTTGACATGTGAGGGCTTCAGCAATGAAGAGCAGTGAGAGGAGAAGAAAAGACCCAGCTGAGCAGAAGTTCCATCTGTGCAAGCTCTACCAATAATAAAATGTCCCACAGTCTGCACCAAACTTCTCTTCCTCGGGAGTGAAATTAAGGGGAGTGTTAGACAGAGTCCTGTGCTCTTCCTGAAAGCCAGTGTTTTGTTTGTTTGTTTGTTTGTTTGTTCATTCGTTCGTTTGTTTTTTGGTAATTACTGTTACCACAAAAAATCTCAGTTGATTTCTTCTGGACTTTTGTAGTATACAATGAACTTCAATTCTTCATTTCTTTAAACAAATTAAGATCATAAAGATGGCACATTTTAGGGGATGAAGTGAATCACCTCACAATGATGCCAACGTTCATCAGAATCAACCTGTTCTTAAAGAACCCTGAAATGGAATGCTGCGGGCCAGTATTCTACTGAGGACACATAACCAGTCCACTGCTCCTTGGGAGTATTACCATCTCCTATAGTAAAAGGAATTGCTCCCCTTGGGTTTTCATGATGAAAAGTTAAACCAATCACTTAAATACAAGGAAATGTCTTAGTCTGGACTGAGGCATTTGAAGAGAAATACTTGGTCCAGAATGGATCCATGTCATGAATGAGGAGAAGGAACCAGTAGGAGATCAAGAGCACATGCACAGTGTCTAATATATAATAAGTGCTCAAGAGCACAGTGTTCTGCAGCGACCACGCCCCAGCTGCTCAGAGAGGTATTAGTCTCTCCGCACTCCACTGAGTTTTAGTCCCTGTTTGTCTCCTTCCAGAATGCGCAACCACCGCCTCCTGTCACCAGCTAGGCCACCCTGACCCTCCTGCTGCACTGTCCTGGAAAGCAGCTCTTGACTTACACATTCAACATAGACTTGTACCTACTGCCGTCCTGCGAGTCTGAGCACCGCAAGGCCCAGCCCACTGCATCCCCAGATGCTCCAACAACAGCAGCGCCAGGTCCCAGTAGCAGGCAGGGGACACCGCTCTCCCGGCCTATGAGATGTGCCCTCCTGAGTCAGCAAGTCTCTGCCCACCCTGTCAGCTGCAGACCCTCAGTCTGCTACCCACAACAACTCGGACTCAGCCAGAGACACAGAGGGCTTCAGGTCCCTTGCAGTGACCCACCAACGACCTCCGCCAGTCCCCATGCCCCGGCTTCCCACCCAGCCCAGCATCTTCATGGTGGACCCAGAGACGCTGTCCCCCCACGCCCGGAGCAGACGGGACAAGCAAGGCCTCAGCCATACCCAGAAGTCCCTGGCCTTCCTCAAACCCAGCACTGCAGCCCCAAAGGCACTCTGATGACCAGGGTTAAAACAGAGGGGCTGGCCTGTGGGGACATGGCCAGGTGGCCACTCAGCACCCAAAGTGAGCCCAGTAACAAGGAAAGTATGGTGCCCCCGTCCTCAGTCTTCAAACGGGCTTTGGTGGCCTATCTAGGTCAGCTGGCACCCAGCGTGGTCTGCAGGTGGCCCACACAGTGCCTCCATCTCCCTGGCCCTGACCTACCTGCCCAGCCAGAACAGCGCCCTTGGGGTGGAAGAGATGCTCATCCTGCCAGCGGTCACTCAGCTGCAAGTCATCAGCCGCCAAGACCAGGGAATGGAAGAGCGCATGCGCTGGCCCTTGGCCACAGGCAAACAGCCAGGGGCCGGAACCTCCAGGTGACTCTTTTTAACTTTAGTATTACAGTACCGATCATTACAGAGCCCACAGGCCAGTAGGAAGGGGGATCATTGTGAAATCTGAGAGTCGTTGAGTAAAAGTATGAGAAGGAAAGCAACATGAAGAAGGAGAAAAGGCACACTGTGGAAACCTAGAAAAGTCTCCCCCGGAGGCCTACTCCATTACCATACTGTGTGTGTTGGGGATGTTTCTTCTCAGATGAGAGAAAGCAAATTGACAATGGCTAACGACATTATGGTATGGCTTTCAATGTTGTTTACTCTATTCATTCCAAAGGCAGTGCTGACCTAGCTCACACTTTTCCTCCATGGTTTCTGGTTCCCATAGCACACCAAGTGCAAACCTGATATCCAAACAATGTCAAAGTCACCAGACTTAGGTGAAGTTAAAACACAACAAATCTTTCAAGTCTTGTTTTACCTATAAAGTACAGATAAATTTTCAGGAACTTTAAAAACGATCTGACCATTTTTTTCCTTTAGAATCTTAAAAATTTAAGTGTTGTATCTAATCATCTCTGCTATCTTCACTCCACCTTGTGATGAACTGAAAGAAATTTATCATAATTTTCCTAGGAGTGAATTTTGACTGAAGATAACCAATCTGGAGACCATGGTCCCAGAAGCCACTTCAGACTGGCCCTGGGGAAGGATAGCAGTTCAAATCCACTGTACATAATCTTAAATTCAGGTTGGAGTAACAGACTAGTTTCTGAAACCTGGAGAGATAGACACACAGAGACCGCATACGTGTGTGGGTTAACCTGTGAGGAGATGAGAATGGTCCCACTGACCTGGCCTCTCACGGGTGTGGCAACTTACTTGTAAAGGTGCCTCATGTTAATATGGGTGGGCGAGCCAGGGCGCCTCTGAAAGACAGAAGGAGGACAGGCTCAGAGTTGGATGAGAACTACGTGAAACTCCGAGGCAATGTATTGAAAGAGGCCCGGGAAGAGGATAACAAACTTGTGTGGCAAACCACTTTGCCAAATAAGATGACTGAAAATGATGTCAGTGCCACTTGACCGGGATGAAAATTTGTTTCAAAAATGGGAATTTTGGGTAGGCACAGAGCAACACTTGGGAGAGTGCTCTGGAGGGCCATCATCTTTCAGGACCCACAGGGATAATGACAGTGGCAGCTTCTGCCATGATGATGGCTTTCTCCGTCCATGACACTCACCAATACGAAGATTCTGTAATCCTCAAATGATAGCTGTAAGAAGCCACAGAGAAGCTAAAGACTGTGGCAGGACAACCAGGAAACCCTGCCCAAGGAAGATGGGTGAGTCAAGAAGCAGGAAAATGGTTAGGCAGCCTTTCACTTCAAAGTTGTTAGTTTTGATACAGCCAGCATTTTTTAAGCTTAAGTAAATCACTTAAATTTAGAAGAGATAATATAGGACAGAAATAAATCTAAATGATACCTGTGGTATCTTTACCTAAAGAAAGTTATTTAATGAAAAATGCCTAGTGAGCCCAATACAATATTCTTCATGGAAGAAAAAGGTGATAAAAAGCTTCCAAACAAAATGCAAATAACGTTGAAGGAATAAACTTTATAGAAACCCTTTGAAAATTATTGAGGAAATATTGGGTCAGACTTTCTACTAGGTGCTGACATCAGATAAGTACCTGAGGTAGTGGAAGCATTGTAACCTGGCAATCAAACCTCTGGGCTCTGACTTACGTTTGAATTCTGATGTGAGCATTTATACGTTTGTGAAATCAACCATTTTGAAACTCATTTGTAAAAGAGCAAAATGCGAGAATCTTCTGCATAAGGTTGTGGTATTAAATGAAATACTAAAAGCACCCTGGCTGGTGTAGCTCAGTGGATTGAGCGCGGGCTACAAACCAGGCATCGCAGGTTCGATTCCCAGTCAGGGCACATGCCTAGGTTGCAGGCCATGTCCCCCAGCAACCTCACACTGATGTTTCTCTCTCTCTCTCTTTCTCCCTCCCTTCCCTCTCTAAAAATAAATAAATAAAATCTTTAAAAAAAAGAAATAGTAAAAGCACAACACTTAACGCATAAGTACTCAGTAACATTTTTGTTGTTTTTGTCATTACTATGCCACTCCTGAAGGAGCCTACCTCTGATATGGAGGGAGATAATCATCATGTGTAACTCATATTACAGCTTCAAAAATCTATTTATTTAATGACTACAACTTGGAAGATACTGCTGAAGGCACTGGGGATTCAGCTGAGATAAAAAAGATGACTCCCTGACCTCGTGGAGTAGGTCAGTTTGGGTCCTCCTCCAGGAAGCAGATGCTGAGACCCAGTCAGGAACAAGAGAGGCCAATGCCTGTGGGAGGGATGGAGGTGTGTGGTGTGATGCGTATGGAAGACAAAGGAGGTGGGAGTAGAACTGACCTGGAAAGCGTTCAGACTGTGATACAGATATGACACCTGTGAAAGGAAATCAGCAAGGAAGCAAAACTGGGCAGTGAGAGACTTAGATGGTGAGGCAGATGTGACAGTGGCTCGGACGGTTATAGTATAGAGGGAGACTGTCAGCTAATTGCACTTCTCAAGCTGATTAAGTCCTTTCTAGAAGGAAGATAGGAGCAGTGCACATCCATAGATGCCACAGCTCATTCTGTGACACATGGATTCCTCTCCATGCAAGAGTTGAGTGGTGACTGCTCCAGGGTTCAAAGTTGGTCTGTTCTTGAGCATAAATGTGGAAGACAGAGATCAGTAGAGCCAACTAGAGCCCCATCGCTGCAGTTCTTGTGGTTGCAACTGGTACTCCTTGTCTTCCTTTTCCACTCCATTCTAAATCCCTCCCTCCCTCAGCTATCTGCTACCTTAGTCTTGGAGGTTTACCTAATGATGTATCTCAAACCCTCTTTCCAGAAGTCTTAGACTGGTGACCACATGCTCCTCACTCATAATCAGACAAGAAAGTGGTGCCAGAGTGGATCACCTGAGTCCACATACTTTCCTCCTGATCATCAGAGGATGGTGATTCCTCTTCCTATTTGCTGATGCCTGAGGACTCCAAAGTGTCCACATGACACGAAAACTTACAATTTAACAAGACCTTTGCTATC